>SJYC01143593.1:0-56201 GCA_006408675.1 Madoqua kirkii
TTTTTGAGATTGCATCCAAGTACTGCATTTCGGACTCTTTTGTTGACCATGATGGCTACTCTATTTCTTCTGAGAGATTCCTGCCTACAGTAGTAAATATAATGGTCATCTGAGTTAAATTCACCCTTTCCAGTCCATTTTAGTTCACTGATTTCTAGAACGTTGACATTCACCTTTGCAATCTCTTGATTGACCACTTCCAATTTGCCTTGATTCATGGGCCTAACATTCCGGGTTCTATGCTATATTGCTCTTTACAGCATCGCATCTTGCTTCTATCACCAGTCACATCCACAACTGGGTATTGATTTTGCTTTGGCTCCATCCCTTCATTCTTTCTGAAGTTATTTCTCCAGTGATCTCCAGTAGCATATAGGGCACCTAATGACCTGGATGTGGTTTTAGTCATTTGTCTGCATACATATAAATGTGTGATTATGTTTTTTATTACTTGATTGTAGGATTAGATAGCATGTCAGCAAATGCTTTTTATCTTCCTGTTGACTCTGTAATGCGTGTACCATGAGTGATAACCGACCCCTGATGATATACCATTAATTATTTCCAGAGGTTTGCTATTATAAACTGCCTTGTCATAAAGATCCCTGTTTGTACATCTCTGATCCTTAATGGAGCTTTCTGGGATAAATTCCTACAAACTGACTTAGTCAGAAGAGGTGCAATTTTATCTATGATGCTTTTTGCTTGCGGTTCGTGGAGTTGCAAATAGACATGACTGAGTGACTGAACTGAACTGAGATGTGATTCTGATAATATTATACTTCCACCTTGTACAGGTGGTACTCAGCACAGGATTGGGTGGAGCCAAAGTCTAGCATGCACTCTACTTAATGATGCCTTTATATCAGCTAATGTGAGAAGTGAAAAGTATCTCATTTTAGCTTCTAATTTATATCATTTTAACTAGAGAGATTGAATGTAATTTTATAGCTTTTGTTTTTGCATTTCAATCTTTAGAATCCATTATAATCCATGTGAAATTTATTTGGCCATACGGAGTGAAATAGATATTTAATCTCTTTCCCCAAATGGTTAGTCAGTCATTAAAGAGTCCATCTTTTCAAAGATTAGTAATTAAGTTTTATTAAATACTGAATTGCTAAATACTTGGATCTATTTCTGTTCTTTCTGTTCTATTTCATTTATCCGTCTAATATGCTAAGACATTACTTCTTTAATTGCTTTACCTTTGTAATTTTGATGCTTTGTGATTTTGCTTCATTCTGATTCTTTTTCAAGATTTGAAAATGTCTTCTTTGCTAGCAAAAGCCCTTCCCCCAACATGATAGGATGTTTACTTTTATTATCAGTAGACTGAGAAAACCCACATGAATGTGCATTCTTGGATCACTGATTCTCGATTCAGTTTTGAGGAGCTAAAGGAGGAAAACAGAGGGAAGCTGTTCTCCAATTCATGGTTATTAAGTGGAAAAGCGAGTTTGGTATAGTGATACATCAGATTTCTCTAACAGTGGTCTACACTGAGTGTTAAATTTTTCTGATATTTCTGGTGACTTGCAGCAGAGTGAACTGCTAAAAAAATAAGTGTAGGTCACTCTACATTTTGTTGTCTTTCCACACATGCAGCTGGACATATTTGTATTTAATATAAATTTATTAAACTATAATTTATGCTATAGAATATGTTTATGTTAATTTATAATTTAGAAGCTGATGGTTGTTGACAACAGTTTCTATTATGACTGGTATAACTAGACAGTCCCCCTTTCAGTATATGTTTGATGTTATGGAGAGAATCCTTAATGGAAAGTATACATTGGACAACCTTTCTGTTACATAAAACAGACACACAAACTACATAGAACTTAAAAATTTCTGCTATTTATTTCTTCTACAGTTAAGAGGACTATAGTTTGTAAGGCAATATGTAGACACATTCCCTACTCTATCTTTCTGTACTAAAGGAGGTAAACGTTAGAACATGGCTGGGACCGTGAGGATTTGGAAGGAACTGTGTCTGTGGTCACAATCAGAGGATGGGCATCTAGAGACAGCAGGGAGCAGGGGAGCTGTTGGTGTCCTACATCCCAGCCATGTGGAGTTCTCAGCCACGGAGGGCATCAACTTCAGTAACATGGAAGGTGTGGGTTGCAGTGACCCAAAATAGGTCCTCCATTCTCCTCGCCAGAGGCTACACTGAGAACCGAAAACATCTTGAACAACCAGAGCATTAGAATAACTCATGATTGGAGAGAAGCTAATGATGGCTCCATCAGGACTGGACCATCCTCTGCTGTCCACCTGGTCTTAATGTCCTCATAGAACAGGGACATCTCAGAGGAGAAGCAGGACTAGAGCTTCCTGGGGGTGCTGTCTGAGCAGGTTGTGGAGGGAAGTGGGTATGCAATGCAGGGGAGAGGAAGTTGGGAAGACAGCTGGCTACTGAACTTTGGTGAGTGGGCAGGTGAGCAGTCATCAGGTAAACTCATATACACACCTGAAACCAGAGGCTGCAAGCTGATCCTCCAGGGATTGGACTCTCAGGCCCTGGTGAGCCCTCCAGGACCCTCTGCACCTGGGAGGAATATCCTTAACCAATGGTTGTGTGAGCTTCTGCTTATTGGCTCAATCCACAGCCTCCTTCCTGGAACCTGAAGAGGATGCTGTCTGAACAAACCCTGACTCAGGAAACAGCACTGTAAATTTAGGAATGTTTTGTCATCATCGGGAAAATTTTTTTACTTTTTTTGTGACAGCTCTTTTCATTCATTTTTTGTCTTTGAGGCACTTTATAAAAAATAAAAATTAAAGATGCTGTGATAAGCGGTCAGAGATTGGTAAACTGCAACAGCTGACCAGATTTGGCCAGTGGCCTCTTTTGTATATGCCCTCCCACACCAAGGATGGTTTTTTACGGTTTTAACAGACTGTTTAAAGGGTGTTTAAAAACTCATACAATAATTAAACACTAGACTGCAGCCCAGTCCTTCCCCTATCTCCCCCATCATACAATTGTTTCCTGTTTGGTAGAGTTTTTATTGACACCTAGGCCATCCTGTTTTCCTCTCTTTTGCAAGAAAATACAGGTACAAACTACTTCTCCAATCAGGAGTCCCTGAGATGGTCTGCCTTTTGGTTTTCAGAAGCTGCCAGTGGGTTCCAGTGTGTTGTGTTACGATATCAATGATTTTAAAAATTATATTGTTGTTTTTGTTATATTGTATACTTAAAAGGCAGTATCTTTTGTACTATAAATTTGCAGAAAAAGATGCATAATGTACTTTTGTTTTTTCTTCTGTTGGAGTGTGCTATATATAATCTGTGTGCTTCTCCTGATGAAAATAAACTTTATAAAAATAAAAGGAACAATTAAACAGTGTTGACTATGCCTCAGAGATTCCTTGTGGCCTGGGCATTTTTGCTAACATTAAAACCTAACATTTTTACTCTCTGGCTGTCTGTAATAAGAGTGTGGACCTGTGACATGCTGCTGCTGCTGCTAAGTTGCTTCAGTCGTGTCTGACTCTACCATAGATGGTAGCCCACCAGGCTCCCCCATCCCCAGGGTTCTCCAGGCAAGACACTGGAGTGGGTTGCCATTTCCTTCTCCAATGCATGAAAGTGAAAGATGAAAGAGAAGTCACCTGGGAAGCCCTAAGTAGGTCTAAGAGATGGAGACTATTTAACCGGAAGTTAGGTTTTATTTGGAAAAGCACATTCAAGTCATTGGGATTGAATAGCTAGCTGTTCTGAGCTGGTTTACCCTGGTCATAGTCAGGAAAAAGAGAAAATGGTCTCATCACCTACAGAGCACACCGAGGCTGCCTCTAGTCACACGTCTGCTGACTCCTGCCTTCTTCTTCCATGTGACCTTTGCAAGGACCTGATCACCCTCTACACTACCCCACCCACCCACAGCCCTCCAGAAGCCAGAGGTTATGTCTAAGCTTACACTAGATCTTGTGTTAAATATGAAATATTTGTCTTAAGCTTTCACACTCTTGCTCTTTTACATACAATAATGAAATGTGATGATAGTGGTTTAGCCACTAAGTTGTGTCCAACTCTTGCACCCCCATGTGGGTAATCCTGCCAGACTTCTCTGCCCATGGGATTTCCCAGGCAAGAATACTGGAGTGGGTTGCCATTTCCTTCTCCTGGGGATCTTCCCGACCCAGGAATTGAATCCACGCCTCCTGTGTTGCAGGTGGATTCTTTACCACTGAGCCACTAGGGAAGCCCAATAATGAAAGGAAGAAAGCAGAAAAATATGAAAGGAAAAAAGAAAGTTCTGTTACCTTTCATTGAAGTTTTATGCAAACTTTTTAAAAGAATGATTCTGTTCAAAAAATTAAGATGCATACTGATTTACATAAAAGTATCAGGTTCAAACATTTTTATATCCATTAGTGGTGCTCACTATAAGTTCTTTTTAAAATTTATAAAGATTTTAACTGTTCTGAATATCTTCATTTTACTTTATAGATGGCAATGAGAAAGCAGAAAGATTTGTTTAACTTTGGGAATCTTGAATAAAGATCCTGATGTAACCACATATTAAAATATTAACAATGTATTATTACTCAATTCAGAAAACAAATTTGACTCAGAGAAACATACTAATAAATGGAAATCAGACTTAAGTGTTTAATGAAAAGACTGGACTTTCTACTTTTGAAGATTCCTTTAAGATATGATTTTCCTTCATTCTGTCATGTAAGAACCAATGAGAGAAAAAGAGAAAAAACTCCTCTACCTTCAAGTGCTTTTAAATAACGAAGATTTTTGGACAGATGCCATACTGACAGAAAGAAACCCTTAGTAATTTTTCTTAGAAATTGAAAACTCTCATAATTATTGATAGAAAACTCTTCCTAAGTTCCAAATTAAATTCTTTCTGTGGCAATCTAATTCAGCAAACAACAAAGAGTTCACCATTGTCATCATTAAAAGTAGAATCAATGGTTGGTTTAACTCATCATGAGAACCAGGATCCTGATGGGAAGTTAGGGGGCCATCAGAGAAAAAGCGAGAACCACAGAACAGTTTCCTTGCTGTGGCGGGAGAGACAGAAGAGTTCCCTCTGACATGGCACTGGCTTTGCCAGGCCACCCCTTCTTTTCGCCAAGTGAGTGTGGGCTAAGACCCCAGAGGCTGGTGTCCCCCCAGCTGCCCTGGCTTCACTGAGTCTCCTGTCATAGCTGGCAGCGTTTCTACTTTAAAGCAGTCTTGGCTGAGTGAACATTTGCATCAGGGTTTGTTTAGTTTCTGATGACTAGAAATCAAAAGTCAGGAGCAAAGCACCTAAAACCTTGCCAACCCTCCCCCGAAAACCTGTCAGAAAAAGTGGCAGTTACACCACAGGAGCATATCAGCTTCCTCCTGCCAGCTGAGGCTTCACACTGAACATGTGCTTTTGTATTTAAAATTGTTTCCATCATTCTTGGTTTGAAGAAACCACATGCCCTTGTGTTTCCAGAAAACATCATTCTGTTGATGACCTTGGGGAGAGACAGTTGATTCTCTTGTATCCCATCAGGATGTCGGTTCTGCTTCCAGGAAAATCGCCAGTGTGCCAGGTCAAGAGAGGGAAAGGCAGCTCCATTTCTGCCTCCAAATGATTCTTCCAGGGCCAGCATCAGCTGTGCTGAAGACACCCCTTCCCTGGGGGAACTCAGAGAGCCCAGCCCACCTGGAGCAGGATTGTGTTAGGAGATTTGTACTTCTACTTAGTATGTGATCACCTCTGAATTCTGTCCAGCGGCAGGATCTCTGCATCTGAGCCTGTATGCCTACAGTGGTGCCCGTTGGAAACTTGACTCTGCTCTGGGGCCTGTTTGATGCATCCATAAAGGCCATCATTTTGTCCCTAGGTTCCTGCATGTAGGATCAGAGCAGTCCGAGTCTCTTCATCTTTGGAGAACCCAATTTGTATAAAGTTCTTTCTCACATTGTTCAACACTTTTTCTTCCTAACACCTCTTGGTGTTCAGGCTGCCTTCAGGAACTAAGACTTAAGCTTTTATTGTCATAAAAGTCTAGTTTGGAGGTGTCAACAGTGTAGCCAAGTGCACAGACTCTGGGCTTCGCTGGCTTGGACTTACAGTACTGTGCTGAATAGAAGTGGTAAGAGTGTCTTCCTGGTATGAGGGGAAAAATATCCAGGGTTGTTTTTTTTTTTTTTTTTTTTTGCAGAGATGGAAATGGGATCCATCTCAGACCCGCGGCTAGCAAGGGCTGTTTTTTCATCCAGTGTCTTGTTCCGTGACCTTGTCCAAATTCCTGCCCCTTCAGGGCCTCTGTTTTTCCATCAATAAGACTGGTTGGCCTTAAGTTCGTTGCATGGATTTTGGTCTGTCTCTTATACACATCTGGTTGTTTTTTTTTTTTTTTTTTTTACTGCTGATTATTACGTTGACCATGGGCTTCTCATACAAGGCTTTTGTTGAGATCATTTCCTTCTGTTCATAGTGTGTCAAGACTTTTTATCATGAAAGGATGCTAAATCTTGTCAATTACTTTTTCTTCATTTCTTAAGATGACAATGTAAACTTCTTATTCTTCATTTTGCTAATGTAATGTATCACATCTATTGATTTGCCTATATTGAACCATCCTTACATCTCAGAGATAAATCCCATCTGATCATGGTGTATATCCTTCTTATGTGCTGTTGAATTCAGTCTGCTAGTATTTTATTGAGGATTTTCCCATCTATAGTCACCAGGGATATTGGTCTGTAGTTTTGTCTTCTTGTGGTATGTTTTCGTAGTTTTGATAACAGGTAATACTGGCTTCATAAAATGAATTAGGAAGTGTTTCATCCTCTTCAAGTTTTTGGAAGAGTTTAAGAAAGAATAGCATTAAATCTTTGAAAGTTTCGTAAAATTCACCAGTGAAGGCATCTTTACTGGGAAGTTTTAAATTACTGATTCAATCTCTTTACTCATTATTTGTAGGTACCATAATTTCTTTATCCATTCATCTGTCATTGATGAATGACAATGACATTCATCATTCTAGGTTGCTTCCATGTCCTGGCAATAGTGATGCAATGAACGTTGGAGTACCTGTGTCTTTTTGAGTTATGGCTTTCTCAGGGTATATGCCCAGTAGTGGGATAATTTGGTCATATGGTAGTTTTATTCCTAGTCTTTTAAAGAATCTCCATACTGTTCACAATGAAAGCAAGGTCCAATGCTGTAAAGAGCAAATGGCATAGGAACCTGGAAAAACAAACCAGGAGCTGACTGGCTCAGATCATGAACACTTTATTGCCAAATTCAGACTTAAATTGAAGAAAGTAGGGAAAACCACTAGACCATTTAGGTATGACCTAAATCAAATCCATTATGATTATACAGTGGAAGTGACAAATAGATTTAAAGGACCAGGTCTGATAGACAGGGTGCCTGATGAACTATGGACAGAGGTTCATGACACTGTATAGGAGATAGGAAGCAAGACCATCCCCAAGAAAAAGGAATGCACAAAAGCGAAATGGCTGTCTGAGGAGGCCTTACAAATGACTGTGAAAAGAAGAGAAGCAGAAAGCAAAGGAGAAAAGGAAAGTGAAAGTGAAGTTGCTCACTCACGTCCGACTCTTTGCGACCCATGGACTGTAGCCCACCAAGCTCCTCTGTCCATGAGATTCTCCAGGCAAGAATACTGGAGTGGGTTGCCATTTCCTTCTCCAGGGGATCTTCCCGACCCAGGGATCGAACCCAGGTCTCCCACATTGCTGGCAGATGCTTTAACCTCTGCACCACCAGAGAAGCCCTTAAATACAAGAATGCTATCTCTCAGAAAACCTCCTGTAGAGACACAGAACTTCAGATCCAAGTACTAACATCAAAGATTTCAAGAGAGGAAAGGAAGCCAGGCTGAAAGAAGAAGGAGGAGGAGGCGGGAGAGAGGGTGCGAAAGGGGTGGCCTTACAGACATCTCCTGCCACCTACAGATAAACCCAGGTGTTATGGGACTTTTCCCTGGGCCTCCAGAGAAGGGAGGACTGGAACTCAGCCCTACCAGAAATCAGACCAGACCAGAACCAGAATTCAAGTTCTCTGCCGGTGATCAGTCTCCAATCCTCAGCTCAGGCTGAGGGTCTTTTGACCAGATTCCTGCGTCCAGGACTGGGGGACTAGAAAAACAGGGAAGGATGGGAAGGGTTAAGGACAGGAAAGAGAGAGGGAAGGGGAGAGAGGTCAATAAAGTCTCTTGTTCCTTACTGGTCAGGGCACTCTGGCCAGTTGTCCACATCAGGAGGAGAGCAGGGACAAAATGGTCCCAGCTGCGGCTGCTGGGTCTGATCCATTGGCAGGCAAGCTGGCCCCTGAGTACCCCGAGTGGTCAGGATGTCAGTCTCAGTGAAGAAGAGTCCCCGCCAGAGTCACCATTTGTTGCAGGAAGGTAGACCCCTTCCAGGGCCCCAAACTGGGCTCTTGTCTAACATTCGGAAATGAATTGTCCGAGGAGACACATATGCTGACAAAGCAAGAGATTTTGTTGGGAAAGGGCACCCAGGTGGAGAGCAGTAGGGTAAGGAAACCTAGAAAAGGAAAGATATACCCATTTGAATGCAGAGTTCCAAAGAATAGCAAGGAGAGATAAGAAAACCTTCCTCAGTGATCAGTGCAAAGAAATAGAGGAAAACAATAGAATGGGAAAGACTAGAGATATCTTCAAGAAAATTAGAGATACCATGAGAACATTTCACACAAAGATGGGCTCCATAAAGGACAGAAATGGTATAAACCTAACAGAAGCAGAAAATATTCAGAAGAGGTGGCAAGAATACACAGAAGAACTATACAAAAAAGACCTCCAAGACTCAGATAATCACGGTAGTGTGATCACTCACCTAGAACCAGACTGGCCTACAACCAGACATCCTGCAATGGAAAGTCAAGTAGGCCTTAGGAAGCATCACTATGAACAAAGCTAGTGGAGGTGATGGAATTTCAGTTGAGCTATTTCAAACCCTGAAAAAATGATGCTGTGAAAGTGCTGCACTCAATATACCAGCAAATTTGGAAAACTCAGCAGTGGCCACAGGACTGGAAAAGGTCAGTTTTCATTACAATCCCAAAGAAAGGCAATGCCAGAGAATGCTCAAACTACCACCAAACTGCACTCATCTCAATGGTAGCAAAGTAATGCTCAAAATTCTCCAAGCCAGGTTTCAACAATACATGAACCGTGAATTTCCAGATGTTCAAGCTGGTTTTAGAAAAGGCAGAGGAACCAGAGATCAAATTGCCAACATCCACTGGATCATCAAAAAACCAAGAGAGTTCCAGAAAAACCTGTATTTCTGCTTTATAGACCATGCCAAAGCCTTTGACTGTGTGGATCATAATAAACTGTGGAATATTCTTTAAGAGATGGGGGTAAGACCACCTGACTTGCCTCCTGAGAAATCTATATGAAGGTCAAGAAACAATAGTTAGAACTGGACATGGAACAACAGACTGGTTCCAAATAGGAAAAGGAGTACATCAAGGCTGTATATTGTCACCCTGCTTATTTAACTTATATGCAGAGTACGTCATGAGAAATGGCTGGATGAAGCTCAAGCTGAAATCTAGATTGCCAGGAGAAATATCAATAACCTCAGGTATGCAGATGACATCACCCTTATGGCAGAAAGTGAAGAATAACTAAAGAGCCTCTTGATGAAAGAGAAAGAGGAGAGTGAAAAGTTGGCTTAAAGCTCAACATTCAGAAAACGAAGATCATGGCATCTGGTCCCATCACTTCATGGGAAATAGATGGGGAAACAGTGGAAACAGTGTCAGACTTTATTTTTCTGGGCTCCAAAATCACTGCAGATGGTGATCTTATTTAACTTATATGCAGAGTACGTCATGAGAAATGGCTGGATGAAGCTCAAGCTGAAATCTAGATTGCCAGGAGAAATATCAATAACCTCAGGTATGCATATGACATCACCCTTATGGCAGAAAGTGAAGAATAACTAAAGAGCCTCTTGATGAAAGAGAAAGAGGAGAGTGAAAAGTTGGCTTAAAGCTCAACATTCAGAAAACGAAGATCATGGCATCTGGTCCTATCACTTCATGGCAAATAGATGGAGAAACAGAGGAAACAGTGACAGACTTTACTTTTTTGGGCTGCCAAAGCACTGCAGATGGTGACTGCACCTGTGAAATTAAAAGACCTTTGCTCCTTGGAAGGAAAGCTATGACCAACCTAGATAGCATATTAAAAAGCAGAGACATTACTTTGTCAACAAAGGTCTGTCTAGTCAAGGCTATGGTTTTTCTAGTGGTCAGGTATGGATGTGAGAGTTGGACTATAAAGAAAGCTGAGCACCAAAGAATTGATGTTTTTGAACTGTGGTGTTGGAGAAGACTCTTGAGAGTCTCTTGGACTGCAAGGATATCCAAGCAGTCCATCCTAAAGGAAATCAGTCCTGAATATTCATTGGATGGACTGATGTTGAAGCTGAAACTCCAATACTTTGGCCACCTGATGTGAAGAGCTGACTCATCAAAAAGATGCTGGGAAAGATTGAAGCTGGGAGAAGAAGAAGGGGACAACAGAGGATGAGATGGTTGGATGGCATCACCAACTCACTGGACAAGAGTTTGAGTAAACTCTGGGAGTTGGTGATGGACAGGGAGGCCTGGCAGGCTGAAGTCCATGGGATTGCAAAGAGTCAGACATGACTGAGTGACTGAACCAAACTGACTGATACTGTTCACAGCAGTGGCTGTATCAATTTACATTCCCACCAACAGTGCAGCAGGGTTCCCTTTTCTCCAAATTCTTTCTGACATTTATTATTCATGAACATTTTGATGATGACCATTCTGACTAGTATAAAATGAAATGATACCTGATTGTAGTTTTGGTTTGCATTTCTCTAAGACTGAAGCGACTTAGCAGCAGCAGCAGCAATAATGAGAAATGTTGAGCATCTTTTCATGTGTTTATTGGCCATCTCTAAATAAATATTTGAAAAGCTCTGGGCTTTTTAATAATATATCCTTTACACATCTTCTCTATATTTTTTCTTTACCATAGCCTGTGAGTTAGAGATCATTATTTTTTCTGTTTTATAGATGGAGATGCTGAGGAAGAGGAGGGGAAGTAAAGTGCCATGGTCACATAAGGCAAGAAGTTTTAGAACCAAAATTTGAACCCAGATCTCTGTTTCTGGACCCCTGTTCCCAATTTCATCTTTAATGTTCCAGGACCAGAGAGTGTACATACCAACCCAGAGAATAGTTTTCTGGAGTAAGGATACAATTATTTCAGAACCTCTGTAATGCATTTTCACAGTTCAAAACACAGACTAATGACATTGTATTAGTCCACCAAGTAATAAGGATGTTTTGGCGATCCCCGAAAAATGAGAAAAGACAAGTGTCACCAATGGTGACTCCTTGAGTCCTTCATGTGATCATTCATGCAGGCTGCCACTCAGCTTGGGACAAACACACATGTCCTGAGCACAGCAGCCACCAGGGATCTTCCTTCATCTGATGTAGGAACCAGAAATGGCCCTTGAGGTCAGGGTGCATGTTGGGCTAGTACAGGAAGACTTGAGGGGAGAGAGGTTATTATCATTCTTCTTATGCGATCAAAGAAATTAGAATGATCCCAAATTAGAATGGCAGTCATATTTACATGTCACATCACTGCCATTTTCACATAGCTAATTCAGAGATGTGCCTGGGAAATAAATTTTATAGATTTGTCAAGATTTGGGAGCATTATTGAAAGCAGGCTACTTCTGTGTGAAATTCAGCAACTTTGGCCTCAGAAAGGTCCTGAGTACTGCTGACAAAAGAATGCTATTACTAATGCATAATGGATCAGACTGCTACTGATTGGATTCATACATTTAGCCAGCAAGACAAATTAGCATGACATTCAATATCTTTACAATTTACTATCTAACTTTCCTAGTTTAATTCTTACAAATTTATTTATTTATCCATCCATTGCCCCTTCTCTTCCTCTTTTTTCTTTTAAAATTGAAGTTTGTTTTCCCCTTTTATTTATCTATTTAAATTTGAGATAAAATTGAAACGATATTCTTACTTTTCAAGAAAAATGACCCAAGCCAGAAAGTTGAGCTTTATAAGAGCATATCTTTCTAGTGGAACTAAGTACCTTGTAGGTACAAACCAATGAGAAGTTGTCATACATGACTCTGCCCACTCTTCTTATTGGACATGTATGTAAGTATATATGTCACATCTAATGTGCACCAGGCAGTTCTAAGTCCTGAGACACAAGACGGGCAAGGTCTCTGTCTCCAGAAGCTGACAGTCCAGGGGAAGATAAGTGATCAATAAGCTAAGTGATACATAAGCAGTTATATCCCAGGTAAAATTAGTGCCATGAAGAATTATAACAAGTGGGAAGGAAGAAATGGAGTGTTAGTGAAGGTATCTCTGAAGCAAAGACATCTGAGGTATGAATAAGTGAAGGGGTTCATGAGCTCATATTCTATGAGAAGATGTAGAGCAAGAGTGTTCTAAAGAGAAGGCAAGGGAAGTGCAAAGGACCTGGGCTGTTCAAGCAGAGGTGTCGGATGAAGTGAGCATTAGAGTGCGTGATAGCTGAATTGTGGACAAGAGAGAGGCCACATCAGGTCCATCTTGTAAATCACAGAAATCTCTTTGATTTTGTGAAAAGACAAAAGAGGCCATAGGAAAATTATGATGACAAGAGGGACTTTGTTGGATTATTTTTAAATTAATGGACATAGGAAACTATTGTACTGCAAAACTTTAATTTCACTGAGTTGACCCTAATCTATTTGTAAAATTAAAGCATCATTCACATATGATCAATCTACAAATCTCATAGGCATGTTTTGATTAGTTTTGACAAATGTATGTAAATGCCCTTACTTAGGTAACCACCACCACAAAGATGACATAGCAAACTTTCATTCTCAAGAAATTGCCCCATTGCAACAAGTCTCCCAGAGTCAAAAATTCTCATTTCTGTCATCTTAGTTTTCCTTGTTCTTGAACTTTATTTAAAAGAAATCATATGCTTAATGTATTCTTGTGTGTCTGGCTTCATTTCCTTATTGTCATTTTCTGAAGATTAATCCATGTTATTTGTTCATTTATTTCTAGTGATGGTGGCGAGAGCCGGGCCAGCGCAAAAAGTGCGGCTGAGAGGAGCTACCCCACGTCCGAGGTCAGTGGCAGCAGGAAGGAGGCACCCCGCGTCTGAGGACAGGGGCCGCAGCTGGGAGGAGCTGCCCTGCGTGTGAGGTCAGGGGCGGTGGCCTGGAGGAGACAACCCGCGTCCGAGGTCAGGGATGGCAGCTGGGAGGAGCCGCCTCATGCTCAAGGCCAGGGGCGGTGACTCTGAGGAGCCACCCAGAGCTCGAGCCTGAAGCCAGGGGCGACAGCTGAAACAAGCCACCCACGCCCAAGGCCAGGGCTGGCGGCCAGGAGGATCAACCTGAAGAGTGGTGGCTGTGCAGGATCAGGAAGGCCTAGAGGAGCTATCCCACATTGGGTCAGGAAAGCGGCGGTAAGGAGATACCCCTCGTTCAAGGTAAGAAACAGCAGCTGTGCTTTGCTGGAGCAGCTGTGAAAAGATACCCCACGCTCAAGGTAAGAGAAACCCAAGTATAATGGTACGTGTTGCAAGAGGGCATCAGAGGGCAGACACACTGAAACCATACTCACAGAAAACTAGTCAATCTAATCACACTAGGACCACAGCCTTGTCTAACTCAATGAAACCAAGCCATGTCTGCGGGGGAAGCCAAGACAGGCGGGTCATAGTGGACAGGTCTAACAGAATATGGTCCACTGAAGAAGGGAATGGCAAGCCACTTCAGTATTCTTGCCTTGAGAACCCCATGAACAGTATGAAAAGGCAAAATGATAGGATACTGAAAGAGGAACTCCCCAGGTCAGTAAGTGCCCAACATGCTACTGGAGATCAGTAGAGAAATAACTCCAGAAAGAATGAGGGGTGGAGCCAAAGCAAAAACAATATCCAGTTGTGCATGTGACTGGCGATAGAAGCAAGATCCGATGCTGTAAAAAGCAATATTGCATAGGAACCTGGAATGTCAGGTCCATGAATCAAGGCAAATTGAAAGTGGTCAAACAAGAGATGGCAAGAGTGAATGTCAACATTCTAGGAATCAGCAAACTAAAATGGACTAGAATGGGTGAATTTAACTCAGATGACCATTATATCTACTACTGTGGGCAGGAATCCCCCAGAAGAAATGGAGTAGCCATCATGGTCTACAAAAGAGTCTGAAATGCAGTACTTGGATGCAATCTCAAAAATGACAGAATGATCTCTGTTTGTCTCCAAGGCAAACCGTTCAATATCACAGTTGTCCAAGTCTATGCCTCAACCAGTAATGCTGAAGAAGCTGAAGTTGAAGGGTTTTATGAAGACCTACAAGACCTTTTAGAACTAACAGGCAAAAAAGATGTCCTTTTTGTTATAGGGGACTGGAATGCTAAAGTAGGAAGTTAAGAAACACCTGGAGTAACAGACAAATTTGGCCTTGGAATGCGGAATGAAGCAGGGCAAAGACTAATAGAGTTTGGCCAAGAAAATGCACTGGTCATAGCAGACACCCTCTTCCAACAACACAACAGAAGACTCTACACATGGACATCACCAGATGGTCAACACCAAAATCAGATTGATTATATTTTTTGCAGCCAAAGATGGAGAAGCTCTATACAATCAACAAAAACAAGACCAGGAGCTAACAGTGGTTCAGATCATGAACTCCTTATTACCAAATTCAGACTGAAATGGAAGAAACTAGGGAAAACCGCTAGACCATTCAGGTATGACCTAAATCAAATCCCTTATGATTATACAGAGGAAGTGAGAAATAAATTTAAGGGCCTAGATCTGATAGATAGAGTGCATGAGGAACTATGGAATGAGGTTTGTGACATTGTATGGGAGACAGGGATCAAGACCATCCCCATGGAAAAGAAATGCAAAAAAGCAAAATGGCTGTCTGAGGAGGCCTTACAAATAGCTGTGAAAAGAAGAGAAATGAAAAGCACGAGAAAAGGAAAGATATAAGCATCTGAATGCAGAGTTCCAAAGAATAGGAAGAAGAGATAAGAAAGCCTTCTTCAGCAATTAATACAAAGAAATAGAGAAAAAGAACAGAATGGGAAAGACTAGAGATCTCTTCAAGAAAATTAGAGATATCAAGGGAACATTTCATGCAAAGATGGGCTTGATAAAGGATAGAAATGGTCTGGACCTAACAGAAGCTGAAGATATTAAGAAGAGGCGGCAAGAATACACGGAAGAACTGTACAAAAAAGACCTGCAAGACCCAGATAATCATGATGATGTGATCACTCATCTAGAGCCAGATATCTTGGAATGTGAAGTCAAGTGGGCCTTAGAAAGCATCACTACGAGCAAAGCTAGTGGAGGAGATGGAATTCCAGTTGAGCTGTTTCAAATCCTGAAAGATGATGCTGTGAAAGTGCTGCACTCAATATGCCAGCAAATTTGGAAAACTCAGCAGTGGCCACAGGACTGGAAAAGGTCGATTTCATTCCAATTCCAAGGAAAGGCAATGCCAAAGAATGCTCAGACTATCCCACAATTGCACTCATCTCACATGCTAGTAAAGTAATGCTCAAAATTCTCCAAGCCAGGCTTCAGCAATACATGAATCATGAACTCCCTAATGTTCAAGCTGGTTTTAAAAAGGGCAGAGGAACCAGAGATAAAATTGCCAACATCTACTGGATCATGGAAAAAGCAAGAGAGTTCCAGAAAAGCATCTATTTCTGCTTTATTGACTATGCCAAAGCCTTTGACTGTGTGGATCACAATAGACTGTGGAAAATTCTGAAAGAGATGGGAATACCAGACCACTTAACCTGCCTCTTGAGAAATCTGTATGCAGGTCAGGAAGCAACAGTTAGAACTGGACATGGAACAACAGACTGGTTCCAAATAGGAAAAGGAGTACATCAGGGCTGTATATTGTCACCCTGCTTATTTAGCTTCTATGCAGAGTACATCATGAGAAACGCTGGGTTGGAAGAAACACAAGCTGGAATCAAGATTGCCAAGAGAAATAGCAATAACCTCAGATATGCAAATGACACTACCCTTATGGCAGAAAGTGAAGAGGAGCTAAAGGGCCTCTTGATGAAAGTGAAAGTGGAGAGTGAAAAAGTTGGGTTAAAGCTCAACATGCAGAAAACAAAGATCATGGCATCCGGTCCCATCACTTCATGGGAAATAGATGGGGAAACAGTGGAAACAGTGTCACACTTTATTTTTTTAGGCTCCAAAATCACTGCAGATGGTGACTGCAGCCATGAAATTAAAAGATGCTTACTCCTTTGAAGAAAAGTTATGACCAACCTAGATAGCATATTCAAAAGCAGAGACATTACTTTGCCGACTAAGGTCTGTCTAGTCAAGGCTATGGTTTATCCTGTGGTCATGTATGGATGTGAGAGTTGGACTGTGAAGAAGGCTGAGCACCGAAGAATTGATGCTTTTGAACTGTGGTGTTGGAGAAGACTCTTGAGAGTCCCTTGGACTGCAAGGAGATCCAACCAGTCCAGTCTGAAGGAGATCTACGCCAGGTATTCTTTGGAAGGAATGATGCTAAAGCTGAAACTTTAGTACTTTGGCCACCTCATGCTAAGAGTTGACTCATTGGGAAAGACTCTGATGCTGGGAGAGATTGGGGGCAGAAAGAAAAGGGGGCGACCAAGGATGAGATTGGCTGGATGGCATCACGGACTCGATGGACATGAGTCTGAGTGAACTCCGAGAGATAGTGATGAGCAGGGAGGCCTGATGTGCTGCGATTCATGGGGTCGCAAAGAGTGGGACATGACTGAGCGACTGAACTGAACTGAACTGATTTATTTGTCCATTGTCCTATTAGTGAATATTTGAGCTGCTTCCAGTGTTTGGTTGTTCTACATAAAGCTGTTATGAAAATTCTTGTATGAGTCTCTTTTTTGTGGATTTATGTTTTTATTCTTCTTGAGAAAATTCAGAGGATCAAGAATGGAATTGGTGAATCATGGATTTTGTTTAATTAAGGGAAGCTGGCAAATACTTCTAGAGTGATTGTACCATTTTATGTAAAAGATTTGTGCAAAGAACTCCAGTTGCTTTGCATCTTTGCCAACGCTTGATGATACATGACTATCCTTGAACTATTCTTATGGGGGTGTAGTGATATCTCACTATGATTTTAGTGACTCGGACAACCAGTGGTTGTAAACATATTTTATATGCACAATGACACTTCTGTTATTATTTTTAAAATTAATGTACACATACATAATTGATTTATAATTTTATGTTAGTTTAAGATATATAATGCTTTCTAAGTTGCTTCATTCATGTCCAACTCTGCAAACCCATGGACTGCAGCCTGCCAGATTCCTCTGTCTATGGAATTCTCCAGGCAACAATACTGGGGTGGGTTGCCATATTCTCATCCAGGGAATCTCTAATGTATACAATAGAGTGATTCAATATTTTTATAGATTAGAGTTTATTTAAAGTTATAAAATGTTGACTACATTCCTGTGATGTACATTGCATCCTTGTATCTTATATTTATATTTATTTAGTTCGTACCTCTTAGTCTACTATCTGTGTCTTGTCCCTCCCCCCACCCCCATCCCTTTTCCTGCTGGTAACCACAAATTTTCTCTATATTTGAAAGCCTCTTTCTGTTTTATTATATAAATTCATTTGTTTTATTTTTTAGATTCCACATATGAGTGAAAACATGTATTTGTCTTTCTCTGTCTGACATTTCACTAAGCCTAATACTCTCCAGATCCATCCATATTGTTGCAAGTGGAAAAATTTAATTCTTTTTCACAGTGGGATAATATTCCATTTTGTGTATACATATATATGCCAAATCTTCTTTATCCATTCATCTGTTGATAGACATTTAGGTTGCTTCCATATCTTGGTAATTGTAAATAATGCTGCTAGGAATATTGAGGAGTGAATATATCTTTTCTAATTAGTGTTTCCATTTTTTTCAGATACATACTCTGGAGTAGAATTGCTGGATCATATGATAGTTCGATTTTTGGGTTTTTGAGAAACTTGCATACTGTTTTCCAGTATGGATGCACCAATTTACATTTTCTCTCTTTTTTTAAAAATAAATTTATTTATTTTAATTGGAGGTTAATTACTTTACAGTATTGTATTGGCTTTGCCATACATCAACATGTATCCACCACAGGTATACACATTTTCCCCATCCTGAACCCCCCTCCCTCCTCCCTCCCTGTACCATCCCTCTGGGTCGTCCCAGTGTACCAGCCCCAAGCATCCAGTATCATGCATTGAACCTGGGCTGGTGACTCATTTTGTGTATGATATTATACATGTTTCAATGCCACTCTCCCAAATCATCCCACCCTCTCCCTCTCCCACAGAGTCCAAAAGACTGTTCTATACATCTGTGTCTCTTTTGCTGTCTCGCATACAGGGTAATCGAATGAGTGTTCCTTATTCTCCAAATCCTTCACAACATTTGTTATTTGTGTTCTTTCTGATAACAGCCATTCTGACAAGTGTGAGGTGATATCTCATTTTGACTTTAATTTGCATTGCTCTAATGATTAACAGTATTGAGCATCTCTTTGTGTGCCTGTTGGCCATCTCAATATCCTCTTTGGGAAAATGTCTAATTATTTTTTCAGTCCATTTTTAATCAGGTTGTTTGCTTATTATTTTTTTTGTTGTTTTTTGGATATTAACCCCCTATCAATGCTATCAATGATATCATTTGCAAATATTTTCTTCCACTCAGTAGGCTGTCTTTTCATTTTGTCAATAATTTCCTTTGTTGTGCAAAAGCTTTTAGGTGCCATTTGGTAAATTTTGCTTTTGATTATTTTGCCTAAGGAGACAGATGTTAAAGAAACATTGCTACAAATGTCAAATAGTGTTCTGCCTAGGTTTTCCTACAGTAGTTTTATGGTTCCTCGTCTTTCATCCATTTTGAGTTTATTTTTGTGTATGATGTTAGATAATGTTCTAATTTCATTCTTCTACTTTCAACTGTCCAGTTTGCCCAGAACACTTATTGGTGATCTTTTCTCCACTTTATGGTCTTGCTCCCTTGTTGTATATTAGTTGATGAAAAGTGCATGGGTTTAGCTTTGGGTTTCATATCCTATTCCATTGCTCTATGTTTTTATGCCAGTATCATACTATTTTAATTGCATAGTCTGAAGTCAGAGAATGTGATTCCTCCAGCTCTGTTTTTTCTCAAGATTGTAGCTTCTTTTCTGATCTCATTCTACTCGTTTCTATGAACTGGCCTACCTCGTAAGGTTGTTGTGTCAAATGAGATAAGGCATATTAAGACACAAAATGAAGTTAAGAAATTATTGTGAGTATCTTCATCATTATCACCATCCAAAATGTTTCCCCATCTGACACTGAACTTTTATTATTGATTTCTTTGGTCTCTAAGGGAATCTTCCAGTGTGAGATTCTTTCTCTTTCCTCTTGTGCAGTGGACACCTGGCAATGTCTGGTTCATAGCCTGATTCAAGGTGTCACAACTATTTATCATTCCAACAAATTTATCGTTCCAACAAATACGTTTTCAGAAAGGATAGTCTTAGGCATTTGAAGGAGAGAAGAGAAATGAATTAGGATCATAGAATTATTGAACCAGAGAATGTCAGCACTGGAAGATCTCAGAAGGATTTTCTAGTCCTATGATTTGCAGATTCCTACCATTTCTTGGAGGAGGCTTGAGGGCTACCTTGATGGATAAGGGGTATGTTGGAGCCCCAAGAAAGAATTTGTGTAATGTTATGCAGAAATCTGTAGCAGAAACAGCTAGCAGAACCAGGACAGGTGTCTGGGTTGCCTGTCCTTTACCCCTGCTCTTACTATTGCTTCTCCTAAATATCTAAATTCATCCACTGAACTCACTTGTCAAACAGTACATATGATCTTTTCAGCACCCCACTTTTTCCATCTCCACTGGCTTAAAAGTTTTCAGTTTTTCCAAGACTCTTGGGATATCTCTCTAGCCTAATCTCATATCCCTCCTCTATGCAAATATTCTTTCCACACTGGCTTCTTCCAGTTTCTAGAATTTACATATTCCCTCTGATTACAAGAGTTTTGGACATATTTTCCCCTCTGCCTATGTTTTGTGAAATTTTACGTGATGGTTAGTCTCTGAAACCACACAAGGGGACACAGGAGAAGGCCAAAAATATGAAGTTTATTATATTCGCAGATCCTAGAGAGACAGAGTCACCTTATGCTAAGAGGGGGTCATATGAGAGAGTCAATGCTAACAATGTAGGTTCAACCAAGCGTGTGGAGAGCAGAGAGAGATTGGGCAAGTGCTTTTGTTGGGGGTCAGGGTGGAGTACACAAGAAAAGATGTGAGGGGATTTGACTGGTACATTTTCATGTTACTAAGTCATGGTTCAGGAAAGGTAGGAAGGGGAACTTGGCAGCAGGGGCCAGCCTTGTTATACTTGTGCACCTGGATACCTGGTCAGAGTGCTCACAATCTGTTTGTAGGGATACTGAGGCAGCAGGAAAATATGAAGCTTCAAAAACCTTCAAAATTTCAAAAGTTTCAAAATATGAAGTTTTAAAACTGTATCCTCCCATTTATATGTGGAACCTAAGAAATAAATGAACATATATAACAGAACAGAAACAAATATAAAGAACAAAAGTGGGGAGAGGGGAGGAAGGTGGGCAAGAAAGGGTATGGGATTAAGAGAATACAAACTATTGTGTGCAAAACAGATAAACAAGAAGGCTATATTGTACCTTATATCTCCATAAGATAGAGACATATTATTTTGTAATAACTTTAATTGGAGCTATTAATAATTACAAAATGTTGACTCAGTATGTCATAGACCTAAAACTAAACCACCTAGAATAGAACAACTACACGTCAATAATAGATAAACATAAAATTTACATTATATCCTTTCTCGATGTTGGCCCCCAGTTTCTTCACTGGAGGAACTTAAATTACCATCCTAATTGGAAGCAGAATTCCAAGGTTTTGACATTACATTTATATGTGGCAGACCAATTATTTTACTTAGATTGCATTTTATTTTAGATTGTTTATTTGGAGATGATAGGGAGAAATATCAATAACCTCCTCAGATATGCAGATGACACGACTCTTATGGCAGAAAGTGAAGAAGAACTAAAGAGCCTCTTGATGAAAGTGAAAGAGGAGAGTGAAAAAGCTGGCTTAAAACTCAACATTCAGAAAACTAAGATCATGGCATCCGGTGCCATCACTTCATTGCAAATAGATGGGGAAACAGTGGAAACAGTGACAAACTTTATTTGGGGGGCTCCAAAACCACTGTAGATGGTGACTGCAGCCATGAAACTAAAAGATGCTTGCTCCTTGGAAGAAAAGTTATGAACAACATAGACAGCTTATTAAAAAGCAGAGGCATTACTTTGCCAACAAAGGTCTATCTAGTCAAAGCAATGGTTTTTCCGGTAGTCGTATATGGATGTGAGAGTTGGACTGCAGAGAAAGCTGAGCACCAAAGAATTGATGCTTTTTAACTGTGGTGTTGGAAAAGACTTTTGAGAGTTTCTTGGATAGCAAGGAGATTCAATCAGTCCACCCTAAAGGAAATCAGTCCTGAAAATTCATTGGAAGGACTAAGGCTGAAGCTGAAACTCCAATACTTTGGCCACCTGATGCAAAGAGCTGACTCATTTGGAAAGACCCTGATGCTGGGAAAGATTGAAGACAGGAGGAGAAGGGGACAACAGAAGATGAGATGGTTGGATGGCATCACCAGCTCAATGGACATGAGTTTGAGTAAACTCTGGGAGTTGGTAATGGTCAGGGAGGTCTGGCGTGCTGCAGTCCATGTAGTCTCAAAGAGTCAGACACGACTGAGTGACTGAACTGAACTGAGCTGAACTGAACTGAACTGAGGGTCTTTACTGATATTATGAATCTCTGAATTTCCTCTGGGTTCCACCACTTTCCTGTGATGTTCTTGCTGCTCCCTTCAGTCCTGTACTACCTGCACATCATTCATATCTCAGCACACGCTTACTTAGTCAAGGAGCCTGTCTTGGGCCCATAATCTTGGTCAGATTCCTTCATTACATGCACTTATAGAACAGTGTTCTTCCTTTTCATACCGCTTGTCTCAGAATTTAATTATATCCACATTTGAGGAACTTCTCTCTCTTTATCCATCACCTCTAAATTCCATGAGGGCAGAGCCCATGTCTGCTTTTGCTCATCATTGGATTTCAGCATTTGATATCATCTTAAGGAATTGTAAATTACAGTGGACTAGTTAATAGTGAGATCCAAAGTATAACATACAAAGGGAAAAGCATGTAAAATGTGTGAATCCCATGGACAGAGAAGCCTGGTGGGCTACAGTCCATGGGGTCAAAAAGAGTTGGATGTCACAGTGAATTAACAACAATGATGATCTGTAAATATTTCCCAATGATTATGTACCAGATTTGTAAAAATTTTTTAAAATGAATGATTTTAAGGGAAAAAAATAAAAGGAATTGTCTCAAGAGCATCTTCCCTGATGGCTCAGAGGAAAAGAATACACCTGCAGTGGAGGAGACCCAGGTTCCATCTGTGAGTTGGGAAGATCCCCTGGAGAAGGGAATGACTAACCACTCCAGTTCTTGCCTGGAGAACTCCATGGACAGAGGAGCCTGTCAGACACAAGTGAGTCATCAACACACACACACACACACACACACACACACACACACACACACACAGAGTAGATTAAAGATTAACAGGTTAAAGGTGCTTAATCTGTTAAATGGAGAAGGCAATGGCACCCCACTACAGTACTCTTGCCTTGAAAATCCCATGGATGGAGGAGCCTGGTAGGCTGCAGTCCATGGGGTCACTAAGAGTCGGGCAAGACCGAGTGACTTCACTTTCACTTTTCACTTTCATGCATTGGAGAAGGAAATGGCAACCCACTCCAGTGTTCTTGCCTGGAGAATTCATCTATGGGATCACACAGAGTTGGACACGAATGAAGAGACTTAGCAGCAGCAGCAGCAGCAGCAATCTGTTAAATAGATGGATAAATCTCAGTATTCTGCCTTTTCTGGGTATTCTAAGAGGCATTTGGTTAGGGCAGATTAGCTTCCTCATCCCACACTTCACAGAGTGGGGTTAAGCTCTTAAGTTCACTTAATAACCTAGAACAGTGCTTACAAGACCATTTCTGAGAAACCTTTTTTAAGTTCTAAGTATTTGAGGATTTAACACATTCATGATTCCCCACTCATGGAGGAACCTGAGGTCCATAACAGACAGCTACTTTTTATTAGGATAAGGCGTTTATTTGAAAACTTATCACATCAAAGCCTGATTACAAGAACTGTAACAAAGCTGGTGAGCAAGGTTAGTAACCATTACCATCCTTGTTGTAGAGAAAACGTGGTCACTCTGGAATCTGAATGTGTAGCAACTCGTACCAAGTGAGGAAGTCAGGGCTTTGTGAGGGTATAGTTCAAGGATTAAAAGAATCAACAGCATTTTATTTTCTTTTTTTACAATTTTATTTTTACTTTATTTTACTTTATAATACTGTATTGGTTTTGCCATACATTAACATGAATCTGCCACGGGTGTATACAAGCTCCCAATACTGAATCCCCCTCCCACCTCCCACCCCATATCATCTCTTTGGATCATCTCCGTGAACCAGCCCCAAGCATCCTGTGTCCTGTATTGAACATAGACTGGTGCTTCATTTCTTACATGATAGTATACATGTTTCAATGCCATTCTCCCCCTCCCTTTCCCTCTCCCTCAGAATCCAAAAGTCCGTTCTATACATCTGTGTCTCTTTGCTGTCTTGCATACAGGGTCATCATTACCATCTTTCTAAATTCCATATATATGTGTCAGTATACTGTATTGGTGTTTTTCTTTCTGGCTTACTTCACTCTGTATAATTGGCTCCAGTTTCATCCATCTCAGTAGAACTGATTCAATTGTATTCTTTTTAATGGCTGAGTAATACTCCATTGTGTATATGTACCACTGCTTTCTTATCCATTCATCTGCTGATGGACGTCTAGGTTGCTTCTATGTCTTGGCTATTATAAACAGTGCTGCGATGAACACTGGGGTACGTGGTATCTCTTTCAATTCTGGTTTCCTCGGTGTGTATGCCCAACAGTGGAACTGCTGGGTCATAAGGCAGTTCTATTTACAGCTTTTTAAGGAATCTCCACACTGTTTTCCATAGTGTCTGTACTAGTTTTCATTCCTACCAACAGTGTAAGAGGGTTCCCTTTTCTCCACATCCTCTCCAGCATTTATTGCTTGTAGAAAAGGGCTGAGTAACACTCCATTGTGTATATATACCACAGCTTTCTTATCCATTCATCTGCTGATGGACATCTAGGTTGTATCCATGTCCTGGCTATTATAAACAATGCGGCAATGAACTTTGGGGTACATGTGTCTCTTTCAATTCTGGTTTCCTCAGTGTGTATGCCCAGTAGTGGTATTGCTGGGTCATAAGACAGTTCTATTTGCAATTTTTAAAGGAATCTCCACACTGTTTTCCATAGTGGCTGTACTAGTTTGTATTCCCATCAACAGTGTAAGAGGGTTCCCTTTTCTCCACATCCTCTCCAGCATTTATTGCTTGTAGACTTTTGGATCACAGCCATTCTGACTGGTGTGATTTGCATTTCTTTGATAATGAGTGATGTTGAGCATCTTTTCATATGTTTGTTAGCCGTCCATATGTCTTCTTTGGAGAAATGCCTATTTAGTTCTTTGGCCCATTTTTTTATTGGGTCGTTTATTTTTCTGGAGTTGAGCTGCATAAGTTGCTTGTATATTTTTGAGATTAGTTGTTTGTCAGTTGCTTCATTTGCTATTGTTTTCTCCCATTCAGAAGGCTGTCTTTTCACCTTACTTATAGTTTCCTTTGTTGTGCAGAAACTTTCAATTTTAATTATATCCCATTTGTTTATTTTTGCTTTTATTTCCAGTATACTGGGAGGTGGATCATAGAGGATCCTGCTGTGATTTATGTCAGAGAGTGTTTTGCCTATGTTCTCCTCTAGGAGTTTTATAGTTTCTGGTCTTACGTTTAGATCTTTAATCAAATATTCCAAATTTACTGAAAAGAATGGATGTTCTAATTGTTGAGTGCAGGGTTCCAGATATGTCTAATGTTAATCTTATTAATTATAAAGTTTGTATCTTTCATATATTTATAGATATTTTAATTTTCTTGGCTTGCCTTTAACTAATAGATGACATAATAAAGGCCATATATGATAAACCTACAACTAGCATCATACTTAATGGTGAAAAGCTGAAAGCATTTACTCTAATATCAGGAACAAGACAAGGATGCTCACTCTTACCACTTTTATTCTACATGGTACTAGAAGTCCCAGCTACAGCAATCAGACAAAAACAAAAAATGAAAAGAATCCAAAGATGAATAAAAACTGTTACCATTTGCAGATGACATTGATACTACATATAGAAAGTCCTAAAAATATCACCAAAAAATACTGGAACTAATAAATGAATTCTGTAAAGTTGTAGGATATAAAACTAATACGTGGAAATCTGTTACTCTTCTATACACTAACAACAAACTATCAGAAAGAGAAATTAAGGAAACAATCCTATGTATAATTGCTTCAAAAAGAATAAAATACCTAGGAATAAATCTATTCTAGGAGGTAAAAGACCTGTACTCAGAAAACTCTAAGATATTGATGAAAGAGACTGAAGGTGATATGAACAAATTGAAAAATATACCATGTTCATGGATTGGAAGAATAGATATTGTTAAAATGACCATACTCTCCAAGGCAATCTACAGAATCAATGCAATCTCTATCAAAATACCAATGGCTTTTTTTTCCCATAGAATTAGAACAAATAATTCTAAAACTTATATGAAAACACAAAAGACCCTGAAGAGCAAAAACAATCTTGAGAAAGAAGAACAAACCTGTAGGTATTCTATTTCTTGGTTTCAGATTATATTACAAAACTATAGTAATCAAAACAATTTAGTAATGCACAGAAGCAGACACATGGATCAATGGAACAGAGTAGAAAATCTTAAAATAGATCCATGTTTATTTGGTCAATTAATCTACAACATAAGGGACAAGAATATACAATTGGGAAAAGAGCCTTTTAGTAAGTGGTATTGGGAAAGCTGAACAACAACATCCAAAATAATCAAACTGGACTACTTTTTCACACCATATACAAAATATAAAATAAACTCAAAATGGATTAGTTAAGTATAAAACCTGAAACCATAAAATTCCTAGAAGATAACATAGTCAGTACACTCTTTGACATCTTCCATCTTAGCATTTAGCAGATTTTTAAAAAAATCTGTCTCTTCAGCCAAGGCAAACAAAAGCAAAAATAAACAAATGAAATTGCTTCTGCTGCTGCTGCTAAGTCGCTTCAGTTGTGTCCAACTCTGTGACCCCATAGACTGCAGTCCACCTGGCTCCCCCGTCCCTGGGATTCTCCAGGCAAAAACACTGGAGTGGGTTGCCATTTCCTTCTCCAATGCATGAAAGTGAAAAGTGAAAGTGAAGTCGCTCAGTCATGTCCGACTCTTAGCGACCCCATGGACTGCAGCCCACCAGGCTCCTCTATTCATGGGATTTTCCAGGCAAGAGTACTAGAGTGGGTAGCCATTGCCTTCTCCGAAACAAATGAGACTACATGATACTAAAAAGGTTTGCACAGCAAAGGAAACATGAAAAGGCCATCCACTGAAGAGAAAACGATATTTCCGAACAATGTATCTCATAAAGTTTATATTCAAAGAGCTCATATAACTCAAAGTTTTTAAAATCTGATTAAAAAATGGGCAGAGGACATGAATAGACATTTTTTTTCCATGGAAGATATACAGATAGCCAATAGACACATGAAAAGATAATCTCCATCATTAACCATCAGGAAAGTGCTAATCAAAATCATAATGAGATATCAGCTCACATCTGTCAGAATGGCTATTTTCAAAAAGACAACAACTAACAAGTGTTGATGAGGATGTGCAGAAAAAGGAACACTCATGTACTGTTGGTAATAACATAAATTGGTACAGTCGCTATAGAAAATGGTGCCTGTTCCAAAATTAAAAATAAAGCTGCCATAAGATCCAGAAATTCTACTTCTGGGTATTTTTCAAAAATAAGCAAACAAACAAAAACACTAATTTAAAATGGTATGCATCTCCTATGATCATTGCAGTGTCATTTACAGTAGTAAAGATGAAGATATGGAAGCAATCTAAGTGGTCATTGATAGATTAGTGGATAAAGAAGACATGATATAATATTATATATATATATATATATATATGAATATATGATGGACTACTACTCATCTATAAAAAAGAATGAATTCTTGCTGTTTGTAACAACATGCATGAACCTAGCCTGGAGAAGGAAATGGCAACCTATTCCAGTATTCTTGCCTAGAGAATCCTATGGACAGAGGAGCCTGGTGGGCTGCTGACTGTGGGTTCGTAGTTAGACATGACTGAAGCAACTTAGCAGCAGCAGCAGCAGCATGAACCTAGAGGGTGTTATGCTAAGTGAATAAGTCAGACAGAGGAAGACAAATACCATATGTTTTCACTTATAGGTGGAATCTAAAAATCAAAATAACTGAACAAACATAACAAAACAGAAATAGATTTATAGATACAGAGGAAAAACTGGTGGTTGTTAGAGGCAGCCAGTGGGGAGATGAGTAAAACAGGTAAGGGATATAAAGGAGTGCAAATTCCAGTTACAAAATAAATGTCACTGGGATGAAATGTACAGCAGGAGGAATGTAGTCAGTAACAGTGTAATACTTTTATATGGTGACAAATGGTAATGACTTATTATGGCAATTATTTTTTAATGTATAGAAATATCAACTCACTATGTTATACACATGGAACTGACATACTGTTGTAGGTCAAATAGACTTCAATTTTTAAAAAAGGTTGATAGATGTGTAATAAAATCTTCTACTATGATAGTGTATTTATCTATTTCTTTTTATAGTTCTATTAGTTTTTTATTTATATGATTGATCATTTTTGCTATGCTTATGTATGGTTAGAATTGTTATATATCTTCCCACCAAATAAAACCTTTCATCACTATGTAGTGAAATATGACCTTAGTAAATTTTTGTGTGTGTTAGCTTCTATTTCATTTGATATTATTATAATTAACTCTGGCTTCCTCTTGTTTTGAATTTTCTTGTAATGCCATTTACCATCCTTTTGCTTTCTGCCTTTTATAGCTATGTGTATTGCATTTCTTCTCTTGTAAATAATTCTGGTAGTTTTTTTTCTATTCCGTGTGATAATCTCTATATTTAGCTGATGAATTTATTTTTTATGGTTACTAACATATCTAGACTTATTTCTTCTGGGAAACAATTCTACGTAAGTCTCTTCTGTTTCTGCATATCTTTGAAGAGAGGTTCTGAGTGCCTTTTGTTCAAAACTAGCTTTTCAAGGATGTTTGTGTAGTGAGTAGCTTCAGAAGAGAGAGATAGTGTCTCCCTCTGGAGCAAAGGGCATTTTTACTTACAGCCTTGGAAGATAGAGATGGAGTCTCTCTCCAGAGCAAAGAGCAAGAATGCTTACTATTCATCATCAAAGATTCAAGTTTCCCAAGCTCAAGGTTCCTCTTCTGTAACACAACCCACTTCATGTGCAGGTGTCATCTGGCCATCTCTTATCGCACTGTGGGAATTGTGCTTTAGAGAATAGGCACAAAAATGCTGATATGCTGGCTACTGCTTCTGCTGTGAGTAATAAATCATCTCTTGTCTTTGACCCAGGAGTTGTGTGTCTTCACCAGTATCCATAAAACTGTGACAGGCTAACTTATAAGTAGGGCAAAACCTTAGTCTATTCACAATCCTTGATGATTTCTGTTGTATTATTTAGTTTTTTTCCCCCACTTTTCCATCCTATTTCCTTTCTTCTTTGTCTTCTGTTGGATCCATTAAAGTATTCCCTTACTCCCCCACCTTCCTATCCTCTCTTCTGGTTTGAAAGTGAGATTTTCCATTGCTATTATATACTCTCCTCCTGGTACTTGGAATAACTGATCATCCACTCCTGACATGTATACTATTAATGTTAAATATTTACCTATATTTTGTGTTTTTCTCAACCTCACAAATTGAATATCATCACTTCATACAGTCAATATTTGCTTAAGTTTATTAACAATTAACTAATCTGTTCACTCATCATTTCATCCTATATATTGTCTTCCTACTGTTTCTCCCTAGTGAGATTACAAAACATCAAGGATAAAGATTTAAAAGCAGTCACAGAGAAATGGGAGATCATCTCAAAGTGAATGAAAATTAGACATGAATCCATAGACACTGACACGAAACTCAACATATACCAAGCCATATAAATAAAAGAATTCCGTGTTTAGACATGGATCTGGAAATGTCCTTCCAAAGTCTTTGTTTGAACATTTCTTTGATCCTCATTTTGAAAACTTTTTTTGGTGGTATTTGTTCTACATTGATAAATGTTCTCTTTGAGCACATTGAAAGTATTGTTTTATAGTTTTTTGGGTTAATTGTTGATGTTCAGGAGTGTGCTGTTTATAAAACTGTAGTTCTTGTGAAGGTAATCTTTCTTTTGTTGTTGTTTTTAAGATCTCTTTTTAATTTTTTGTTTTATAATTTCATTAAAATGTGTCAAACCAAAAACTTTTTTATGTATAGGCTTTGGTATATGTTGGGCTTCCTGTATCTAGATTCATGTTTGATAATAGGCCTGGAAAAAAATGTCTTTGATTTTTGCCTCCTTCTCATTCTGGAACTCTGGTTAACAATCTTCTCTTTTACAATTCTACTTCTTTTGCTTCTGTATGCTGCAATCTGGGTAGTTTGTTTTGATTCATCCTCCTATTCATTTCCTTTTCAACTGTGTCTAATCTTCTTTATACTCTATCCAGTGAGTTTTCAAAAATGATTGAATTTTAAGTGAAAAGTGAAAGTAAAGTTTCTCAGTCATGTCTGACTCTTTGTCACCCCGTGGACTGTAGCCTATCACGTTCCTCCGTCCATGGGATTTTCCAGGCAAGAGTGCTGGAGTGGGGTTGCCATTTCCTTCTTTAGAGGATCTTCCCAACCCAGGGATCGAACCCGGGTCTCCCACATTGTAGGCAGACGCCTTACCGTCTGAGCCACCTATTCAATTCCTTTATTAAATCATTTTTAGTAGGTTTTGTTCTTTAACCATTTAAAATTTTTGTGTCCTTTAAAAAACATTTCATATATGCTGCTGCTGCTGCTGCTGCTGCGTTGCTTCAGTCATGTCCGACTCTGTGCGATCCCATAGACGGCAGCCAACCAGGCTCCCCCTTCCTTGGGATTCTCCAAAGAACGCTGGAGTGGGTTGCCATTTCCTTCTCCAATGCATGAAAGTGAAAAGTGAAAGTGAAGTCGCTTAGTCGTGTCCGACTCTTGGCGACCCCATGGACTGCAGCCTACCAGGCTCTTCCATCCATGGGATTTTCCAGGCAAGAATACTGGAGTGGGGTACCATCACCTTCTCCGATTTCATATATAGACATCTCAAAAGCATTATCCAAAATTTCAGTAACTGAGACACTTGTGGGGAAGGATATCTAAATTTGCTGTTTATTTATTTATTTATTTATTTTTGCTGAATCTCCTTCATGGTGGCACATTTCATTGTGTCATGTTTTCATTTTTAATTGTGAATTCAAGACTGATCCAACTTAATCTGTGTGAATACTGAGGAGTAAGAGAGTGTTTACCTTTATTTTTACTGGGTGCCACAGTTCCGTTCAGTTGCTCAGTTGTGTCCAACTCTTTGAGACCACATGGACTGTAGCACTCCAAGCTTCCCTGTCCATGACCAACTCTTAGAGCTTGCTCAAACTCATGTCCATCAAGTCAGTGATGCCATCCAACCATCTCATCTTCTGTCATCTCCTCCTCCTGCCTTCAATCTTTCCCAGCACCAGAGTCTTTTCCAATGAGTCAGTTCTTTGCATCAGGTGGCCAAAGTATTGGAGTTTCAGCTTCAGCATCATCCTTCCAATGAATATTCAGCACTTATTTCCTTTAGGATGGACTGAATGGATCTTCTTGCTGTCCAAGGAACTCTCAAGAATCTTCTCCAACACCACAGTTCAAAAGCATCAATTCTTTAGCACTCAGCTTTCTTTACAGTCCAAGTCTTACATCCATACATGACTACTGGAAAAACCATAGCTTTGACTAGATGGACCTTTGTTGGCAAAGTAATGTCTCTGCCTTTTTTTTTTTTTTTTTTTTACCTTACAATACTGTATTGGTTTTGTCATACATTGACATAAATCCGCCACAGGTGTACACAAGTTCCCAAAGCTGAACCCCCCTCCCAATATGCTGTCTAGATTGGTCATAGCTTTTCTTCCAAGGAGCAAGTGTCTTTTTTAATTTCATGGCTGCAGTCACGATCTGCAGTGATTTTGGAGCCCAAGAAAATAAAGTCTCTCTCCATTTCCAATGCTCTTCATCTATTTGCCATGAAGTGATGGGACTCGATGCCATAATAGTTTTTCGAATGTTGAGTTTTAAGCCAGCTTTTTCACTCTCCTTTTTCACTTCCATCAAGAGACTCTTTAGTTTCTCTTCACTTTCTGCCATAAGGGTGGTGTCATCAGCGTATCTGAGGTTATTGATATTTCTCCCAGCAATCTTGATTCCAGCTTGTGCTTCCTCCAGCTCAACCTTTCTCATGATGTACTCTGCATATAAGTTAAATAATCGGGGTGACAATACACAGCCTTGATGTACTCCTTTTCCTATTTGGAACCAGTATGTTGTTCCATGTCTGCTTCTAACTGCTGTTTCTTGACCTGCGTGCAGATTTCTCAGGAGGCAGTTAAGGTGGTCTGGTAGTTATGGACAGAGATTCATGGTGTTGTATAGGAGGCAGTGATCCAGATCATCCCCAAGAAAAAAAGTGCAAAACGGCAAAATGGTTTTCTGAGGAGGCATTACAAATAGCTGAGAATATACAAGAAGCTAAAGGCAAAGGAGAAAGGAAATATATACCCATTTGAGTGCAGAACTCCAAAGAATAGGAAGGAGAGATAAGAAAGCCTTCCTCAGTGATCAGTGCAAAGAATAGAATGGCAAAGACTAGAAATCTCCTCAAGAAAATTAAAGATACCAAGAGAACGTTTCATGCAACATTGACGTAGCTCAGTCCTGTCCGACTCTTTGCGATCCTAGGACTGTAGCCTACAAGGCTCCTCCGTCCATGGAATTTTCCAGGCAAGAGTGCTGGAACGGGTTGCCATTTCTTTCTCCAGAAGATCTTCCCAACCCAGGAATCGAACCTGGGCTTCCCACATTTTAGGCAGACGCTTTACGGTCTGAGCCACCAGAGAAGTCCATTTCATGCAAAGATGGGCATAATAAAGGACAGAGATGGTATGGACCTAACAGAAGCAGAAGATATTAAGAGGAGGTGGATCACAGAAAAAGGAAGAGAATTCCAGAAAAACATCTACTGCTTTATTGATTATGCCAAAGCCTTTGACTATGTGAATAACAAGAAACTGGGTGCCACAGGGTTTTATTAATCTTGAACTACTTTAATTTCTAGACTGAGTAGATTCCTGACCTGTAAGTATCCTACATTTGAACTCCTAGGATAGCAAATTTTCTGGAAAGACTAATACAATTACTATGATTTTTGTTATTGCTGCTTCTGTTCTTTTCTACCTAGAGTTACCAGAGCAAAAAGGCTCCCATTCCAGGCTCCTATTAATGCCAGATGGATAATTTCACCCCTTATTTCACCCATGGTAACACTCTTTTCAAGTGGTTTGGCTTGAGTTGAAAAACTTTGACATATTTCCTACATTTTTCTTGAGACCGTGATTTATTCTTCCCTTACCCTGCACAATAATTAATCCTCAAGGCTTTGGTTGCTAAATTCGCATTTTCTTTCAGGGCTTTACAAGATTTTGCTCTTAGTTATCATTTACATTTTGTTTTTTGTTTATTTTCATTAAAAAAGTTCATCTTGTTTTGGTTTGAATTTAAGAAGAATTTCTCTCTTTAAAATTAAGTCTTTTACAGCACAGATAGTTTCTCTTTATTTTTAGCTCAGTTAGATGTTTAACTAACAATAACTGTTGTTTAGTTACAACATATTCGGGATCTAGTTATTTTATTACAATGAGAAAGCATTTTGGAATTTCTAGCCTTCCAAGCTATCAGAAGAGACATCTCTTGTCTTAGATTTTTAATTTAATAAACCATGTTTTCTTTTTTATTAAAAGAAATTTAAACTTTTTATTTTGTATTGGGGGTAAAGCTGATTAACACTGTTGTGATAGTTTCAGGTGAACAGCAAGGGGACTCATTCATTCATATACATGTATCCATTCTCCCCCAAACTTCCTTCCCATCCAGGCTGCCACATAACATTGAACAGAGTTTCGTGTCCCATGTGCTATACAGTAGGTCCTTGTTGGTTATGCATTCAAAATATAGCAGTATGTCCATGTCCATCCCAAACTCCCTAACTATCTCTTACCCCCATTGTTCCCCTGGCAAGCAAAAGTTCATCGTGTAAGTCTGTGTTTATTTCTTGAACTATGTCTTCTTTATTGGCTTCTTTCCTGAAGCTAAATAACAATCTAGAATCCTTGTGTATGGTTGAAAGGCAGAGGAGAAATTGTTTCCCAATAACTGATTTGCTGTTTCCAGAATCTATCTTTTTAGTCAAAACTGAGACTATATATGTCCATTCTTATTTAATGTCTTGACTGCCTTCCTGGTTTCCATAATTCCATAAAAATTATCAAGTGGTAAAGTTGTTTGGCATTTTATCTCTCTGTTTTTGTCTACATAATCCATTTGGATCTGGAAGTGTCCAGATGCTATCTCCTCATCTCTCTTGGAATTCAGCTTTTCTTACTAGCTGATTGAAGATTATTTCTTTTAATAGAAAAGTAGAAGTTTTGATACACAAATTGTGGATGAGTTGGCAGGTGAAAGATTACCATATGAGTGGCTCTCTCTTGTCAACAAGAGAAATCCATGGGCTATGAGTCTTATGCTCATACAGCTCTGAGTCATATAACTTGATGTGTGTCCCTCCTGACTTGACCTTCTTCATGATGTGGACATCTGGGTACTCTTCAGGAACATCTGCCACTCCCTGGTCTCTCTTTCTGGGCTTTCCCTGCTACTTCTGGGTGAGTTTCTCCTAAAGGAAGATGTGCTCTATTCTCCTGATGCTCAGGTCCCATTGCCAAGCTCCTATTTTAGTGTAGTCATGGGGGCTCTTGGAGTTCTACAAACTGGGGTTCCTGCTAAGTATTACAGGATCCTGGTGTGGGGCACATATTTAAAGCTTTAGAGGTAAAATACTGGTATGCATGTGGGTGGCACTGTGTTGGCTTCACAAAGCTGGGCAGCAGACGAAGGATGAAGAAGTCAACCCATAGTTCTGAACTCTGAGGTTAAGCCCCATCAGATTTCAGGGAGACCAGGCACAGAAGTACCTGGATACCATAGTGATGCCCTGAAGTTTGAAGTGATAGTCCATCCAAGGCAGGAGCTTCTTGGTTGCTTGAGGCCTGCTGCAGCTTTTAAGCTGGGGGTGTTTGTTTGTTTATTTTTGCTTTTTAGCTTTATGTGCCCATGTGCATTGAGTTCAAAGCAGTGGCCACACTGGTTTCCTCAGGGTCATAACTCCTTGGCAGAAGCAGCCAATGTCAACTAAAGGGAGGGTTAAAAGGATCTGACTTTTCCAGGGATCCTGGCCTCCTCCTGTCTTCTTGTTATTATTGCCACATAGAATTGGGCAGAGATCCTGCTCACAGGTCCCCAGAGAGACAAAGGTAGATCACATTTAAGAAACAGAGGGAGCATTTGATTGAATTCTGATGAGAAGTTATGACATGAGTAAAGGGAAGGAAAAGAAGAAGTATATTATCCCACTGTGTATTTCGCAGCTGCAGCAGTAGATGTGTGTTGCAGTCTGGGTGCAGTGCACATATCCAGCAGTGAAAACCTTGGTGTCATATTCCTGTGTCCTTGCTTGTCTGCTTTCCTCTACTAGGATAAGAATATTTTTAGCCTAGGGACACTGTTTTATCTTTAAATCCTGCCTACCCCACTAAGTGGGTGTTAGGGCCTTGGGCAATTTCATTCATTCTTTGTTTCCTCATCTGTGAAATGGGAATGATATAACAGTACCTACCTTAGAGTGTTGTTTTGAAGATCAGAGCAGGTCAAACAAATACTCAGTGAATGAAGCACATTTTCACTCCATTTTATCCATTTCAAGAAGTTCAAGCCAAATGGTCTTCGTGTTGTTAAACAGTGTGGGATTGTGTGTAATGACCCAAGTTCTCCCCTCATGAGTGGTTGGAGAAAAAGTCAGTGACCCATCCTTCTTTGACTTCCCCATTTCCCTCTCCCATCTAGATTCCCATGGGCTAGGAGTTGGGTAAGGATGGGGAACCCCGCACTGCTGAAAAACTGCCTTTAAAGTCATCAGAACCAAAGGTAAGGAGCCAGAATCAAAGATTACCTTGTTTTTTGGAGTGTATCACTGGCTATTGTCCCCATCAAACAAAGCCCTTTCATCAGAGGTTCTTAAAACACTTTTTTTCTCTCCTTTATTTTCCTTTGAAATAAGCTGGGCAACAATTAATTTCAGAGAGAGAGAGAGAGAAAGATAATTCAACAAGGATCTATTACTACTCTCAGCTTCTATTGCTGTAATGAAAATCTATTTCCTTTCCCTTTTGTGTCCCATATAATTTAATGCCCATTTTATTAATGGTCTGAAATAATTACGGAACCCTTTGTGATTCTCAAGTATGTTTCATTTAATTGTGCAATAAATGCCTAATCTCTTCCTCCATCTGAAGCTATTATGGCGTTAAAATTAACAATTATGCAGCAATGCGCCGGGGTCCATAGAAATCACTCCAGATAACTAGACATATATAAATCATTCATGAGAACAATTTCTGAAAAGAGACGGAGGGGGAAAAATTGTGTTGAAAATGACATTGGGAAGCCAAGGGCCCAGCCTGTAAGAAGATAGTAACACCTTAAAAAAATCTTTTCTCTTTCCTTTTTTGTTATTATTATTTTATTAATTGTGTATGTGGCATAGCCCTCTCCCCCACTTCTATTAGCCTGACAGATATTTTCAGAATTAATTAACTGTTAGCTCTGAGGATAAATTGTTCATTATCAATTTTCCCCCCTCTTTCTTTCTTTCTTTTTATAATTTTTCTTTCTCTTTCAGGCCAGCAATTACACTCCCTGCCTTTCTCCAGCAGCTCTGTTCTGCACAGCTATCCAAATGGGAAAAGTGCTTTTTCTTTCATCCCTATTCACTCCTCCTCTTCTCCCTTTTGTGGGATTTAATAACCATGGCTGATAGGCTCGTGCTGGACAGAGAGGTTAAGTTTGTTGTCTCAGCACTTTGCTGACAGGGGATAGTGCAGGAATTCTGTAACTTCTAACCAGCCCTGTGGGGTTGCCTAGGACTTGGCCCACACAGGCATAGTCTATAGAAACCCTGCAGCCCCAAACATTCCGCTCATCTAAGAGCACTTCCACTGGCACTGCTAAAGCCCTCCTCTATCTTTTTAGACATTCCTGAATCCCAAGAGGTTCCCAGGAAATAACCTCCAGTCCACAACCTGCCCCAGGACTGGTATGTGCATGCATGCAAACACACACACACACACAGATGCACACACACAGATGCACACACACGCACACACACACACGCATAGCTTATTGCAGGATAAGCAGGGTCAGAAAACCAAGTGCCCTCAGGGGCAGGTAAGAAATACAGATGAATGAAGTGGGTGAAATGGGGGAAAACTAGAGATCCCATGCCCTACCTGAAGCAGGCAGCTGCAACCCAACTTCCAGCCATTGTTGCCTTTGGGGAATGCAGGCTTGATGTGGCCAACTCTTGTGACACTTCAAGGGAAGCCTAAAATTTGGACTTCCCTGGTAGTCCAGTGGTTGGGAATCCACCTGCCAATGTGAGGGATGCAGGTTCCATCCTTGGTCTGGGGTACTCCACATGCCCTGGGACAGCTGGGCCCATGCAATGCAACTGTTGATGCCCGGGTGCCCTAGAGCCCATGCTCTGCAACAAGAGAAGCATGTTACTGCAACCAGAGAGCAGTCCTCACTTGCCACAATGAGAGAAAGCCCTCACTCAACGATGAAGACTCAGCACAGCCAAAAATACACCAATCAATAAAATTTTTTTAAAAACAGAAGCCTGAAATTTTAATGTCAACTAATTGTTGATAATGAATTTAGAAAAATTGAAAACAGCATGGCTAAATAGGCAGGATGGATTCTGGCTGGGACTGCAACTTGTGGGCACTGAAACATTGACACTTATTTCTTGAATTTGGTCCAGCAGAAAGTTCTTGGAAGGGATGGGCTGAGCCCGCTGTCCCTTGGCTGTCTGTGCTCCTCAAGCCCCAGGGCTTGAGTCTGTTGGGTCTGGGAAATGTGTCTGATGTTGCTTTGAAGGTTGAGCTCCATAATGAAAAGGATATTGGGGCAGGAGAGGGATCACCTTTGATTTCCTGTCAAATGTTCACCAGTCTAAATCATTAGTTTAAGTACAGAAGAATCATTGGGCTGGTAGTTAAGGGTGACAAATCCATTTGTGCTCATGTTTCTAGTGATTTAATAAGTGATTTGGCTCCATATTAACTGATAGCTCAGAGGATTTAGAGTTTACATGTGCTTGGTGTGGTGACGCCAGAAATATGGGTTTGTGTATAGAGAGCATACTACCTATTAGGCCCTAACCATGTAATTGATATTAGATTAATTTAATTCTCTTTGTAACCTTTTTAGGTAGGTATTATTATCATTCTCATTTCACAGGTGAAGAAACTGAGAAGTAAAGGAACATGCAGCAGAAGATTTAGTGTGAACAGCAAAGGCAATATACAAAGCCATTGCTGTCTGAGCCCAGAGCTTGCTTGGCACTTGGTAAAACTAAACAAGATCAAACACAAAGGTAGGACATGACTAGAGAAAATTTAGTAAATGATAGCATTAAAAACATCAACACAGAACTAAACAGTTTATAACATTTCAATGTTCATTATATAACTGGGAGAAGTGTTAGCTATTAAGGACAGCAAACTGATAAACATGTCAATATCATTGTATTTCTTTCCAGGGAAGCCAGGAAATGCTGAAAATCCATGGGGTCACAAAGAGTCAGACATGAGTGAGCGACTGAACTGAACCGAACATCCTCACCAACAGGTCCTCTGTCATTTCATTGGCTACATAGCATTCCTTCATAAGATAGAGATATACTAAAATGTCAGACTCATGGTTTTCATCTAACTTTTAGTTAAACCTTTCTTCTAGAAAAAACTGATATTTTTGCTCCCAAGTTTAAGTGAAAAGCCACCTTAATTCATGCTGACACATCCCCATAGAATAAAACATTGACTGGGCTGGTACTTTGGGATATCAGGGAAGTTTGATATAAAAATCCCTTATAAGTCTTTCTACCGTTTCAATATTCGTTAATTAACTGCTTATACAAGTAAAAGAGCAGGAGCTAATTCTTCGTATTAATACTTCCAGCTACTTATTTTACTCTAGTTTCTGTCTCTTTTTATAAGTACTATCCCTAGTTTTCTCCTCCAGCAAAAAGTGAAGCATTCTATCTGCAGTTTGCATGTATGTAGCCTGGAATCACCAGCAGGAAGGTTTCATTTCAGAATTTTGTGATTTTCCTAGTCAGCAGTCTTAGACTGCTCAATAAAGAGCACTACTAAATTTTGTTACCAAACTTGTGACTCAGATATCTAACTCTCTACGTTTGGCTTGCAGATAAAATGCCTTTAAGAGAAACACATTAAACGTTTAAACAGAATATCCACTTCTAAACAATAAATCACCTGGGACTTGCTTTCAGTGGTAGAATATCTATCCCACCCCAGAAGACCTTTAAAAAATAGGATAATAATAAAAAGCTGACATTTATTGAGCACTTATGATCTGTGAGGCACTGGGCTTTGCAAGCATTAATTTATTTGCTTTCACAGTAATCCGACGAGGAAGGTTTTTTTCTTTTTTTATCCTATTGAACAGATAAGGAACCAAAGCTTACAGAGTTTAAGTAATTTGCCCAAGGTCACACAGGTAGTAAATGGAAGAGTCTGTATCCCTCACAAGCCTGTCTCTTAATCACTGTGCTAGAGCACGCAGTGCCTTGATTGCTGTGGAAACTGTCCCAGGAACAAAGGCAATGGGACTCCCGGCCACAGAGCATTCACAGGATAGGGAACATGTGTACACCTGTGGCGGATTCATGTTGATGTATGGCAAAACCAATACAGTATTGTAAAGTAAAAATAATAATAATAATAATAATAAAGTGAGTGCAGAGACCTCATCCATGCGTTGCTGGTGCATTTTGAGGAGTCCATATGTAGTTTTGATTCCATGTAACAACTTCACAGGACATCAACGAATGTACCCAGAGCCGCAAGGCCTGCCCATCCCAACGCTGCAAAGATTTGGTGTCCAGAGGGGCTTCTTGGGGCCTGCTGTGATCTTGGGGATGGTAATATATTCCTCTCAGAGGCAGAATTCAGGGGCGACATGTTATTACCTTTCCTTGCAATTGTTTTTTTTTTAAATTTCCATTTGAAAATTTATTTCCTGTGAGAATGAACTGACTGGAATTCATTTGTGCTGGGAAGGAAGGTGAATTTCTTATTAACTCTCCCAGGTAATGGGCAGCTGTAGCTTGGACTGTGGGGAGGACTGGAATTGCTCAGGGCTGAGGAGGGCGAGGGAGCACTCGTGGGGAAGGGGCTGGTGATGGATGCCTGGCAGCCCAGGCAGGAAGCAGCTGCTGAGGGTCTGAGTGATGTAGTCTGGAGGGCAACACAATGCTTGAAGTTTTACACAAAAATCTAGACAAGGCATCTCCTTGCTGTTCCTGTGGCTGAAACAGAGATTGTATTAAGAAAAACAAACAAAATGAATAATTTTAAACAATTATAAAAATCTTTTTTTTTAAATTTATTTGGGTGCACTGGGTCCTAGTTGTAGCATGTGGGATCTAGCTCCCTGATGGGGGATTGAATCCTGGCCCCCTGCACTGGGAGCAAGAAGCCCAAGCCACTGGACCACCAGGGAAGTCCCTAAAATTCCTTTTTTGAAATGAAGTTGATCTCCCTTCTTATGATTGGCAGATGTGAAGCTGCTGTCATTGGGATTGACATACACACACTACTGCATATAAAATAGAAAACTAATAAGTACCCTCTTTATAGCACAGGAAACTCTGTTCAGTACTCTGTAATGGCCTATATGGGAAAAGAACTAAAAAATTATGATATCTATGTGTGTATATATATATATAACACACACACACAACTTCTTCACTTTGCTGTACACCTGAAACTAACGCAGCATTGTAAATCAACAGTGTAGGTGTTGTTAGTCACTCAGTCGTGTCCAACTCTTTGCAACCCCATGGACTGTAGCCCACCAGGCTCCTCTGCCCATGGAATTCTCCAGGCAAGAATACTGGAGTGAGTGGCCATTCCCTTCTCCAGGAGATCTTCCCAACCCAGAGATCGAACCTGGATCTCCTTCACTGCAGGCAGATTCTTTACTGTTTGAGCTACCAGGGAAGCCCAAATGTACTCCAACAAAAAAGATTTTTTTTTTGAGAAAAAATTTTTTGGTGGGGATGGGGAATTCCCTGGCAGTCCAGTGGTTAGGATTCCAGCTTTCACTGCTGAGGGTTCAGGTTAACCCCTCTTTTCTTGTTAGGGAAAAAAAGAAATGCAGTTATGGACTCTGGAAGTTTAGACAACACACATCCCGTGTTGAGGGGGAAGTTGCTAGTCTTTCCATGTAAGTATTCTTTTTCCATCTTTTCTTAGAAGATGTATTCATTTCTCTGAATTGAATCCAGTGAAAAATCAGTCAAAACATCAGGAAAATAAGAAAAATTGTTAAAATTCTTTAGCAACGTTTAGAATTTACAACAGTGAGACATAACTGGTTCTCAGGAATCCACTTTTGCCAAGTTGAAAATGAGCAGGAAATGCTCACATATGGAATTGAGGCTTAAGTGTTGGTAGGCCTGTCTGCTGCTTATGGTGAGACAACTTTGTAAATAAAATAAACATTAAATTTTTATGAATTGTATGCTTAATACAAACCCTCTGAATGGTGTTCCAAACAAGAACAAGTTTGGAATGGAGTTCTAAAACTGGCAGTTTTAACATATGATTCTATGAAGTGTCAGGAACCTTGTTAGATCTATTTGAATGCTATCAATGATTTTTGCTGCTCTTTTTAAAGTGTTTATTTTTGTACTTGGTTTTGGCTGTTCTAGGTTTTCATTGCTACACACAGGCTTTCTGTAGCTGCAGTGTGCAGGCTGCTCATTGTGGTGTCTTCTCTTGTGGAGCATGGGCTCTAGAGCGTGGGCTCAGTAGGTGTAGTGCACGGGCTTAGTTGCCCTGTGGCACGTGGGTAAAACTCATGTCCACTGCACTGGGAGGTGGATTCTTAACAGCTGGACCACCAGGGAAGTCCTTTCCCTGCTCTTTACCAGTGTTTATTATGGCCTACAGTTCAGTTCAATTCAGTCATTCAGTTCTGTCCAACTCTTTGCGACCCCATGAATCATGGCATGCCAGGCCTCTCTGTCCATCACCATCTCCCAGAGTTCACTCAGACTCACGCCCATCGAGTCCGTGATGTCATCCAGCCATCTCATCCTCGGTTGTCCCCTTCTCCTCCTGCCCCCAATCCCTCCCAGCATCACAGTCTTTTCCAATGAGTCAACTCTTCGCATAAGGTGGCCATAGTACTGGAGTTTCAGCTTTAGCATCATTCCTTTCAAAGAAATCCCAGGGTTGACCTCCTTCAGAATGGACTGGTTGGATCACCTTGCAGTCCAAAGGACTCTCAAGAGTCTTCTCCAACACCACAGCTCAAAAGCATCAATTCTTTGGTGCTCAGTCTTCTTCATAGTTCAACTCACATCCAAACATGACCACAGGAAAAACCATACCCTTGACTAGACGGACCTTAGTTGGCAAAGTAATGTCTCTGCTTTTGAATATACTATCTAGGTTGGTCATAACTTTTCTTCCAAGGAGTAAGCATCTGTCAATTTCATGGCTGCAGTCACCATCTGCAGTGATTTGGGAGCCCAAATCACTGGAGCCCACTGTTTCCCCATCTCTTTCCCATGAAGTGATGGGACCAGATGCCAGGATCTTCATTTTCTGAATGTTGAGCTTTAAGCCAACTTTTTCAGTCTCCTCTTTCACTTTCATCAAGAGGCTTTTTAGCCCGTCTTCACTTTCTGCCATAACCGTGGTGTCATCTGCATATTTGAGGATATTGATATTTATCCCGGCAATCTTGATTCCAGCTTCTGTTTCTTCCAGTCCAGCGTTTCTCATTATGTACTCTGCCTAGAAGTTAAATAAGCAGGGTGACAATATACAGCCTTGACGTACTCCTTTCCCAATTTGGAACCAGTCTGTTGTTCCATGTCCACTTCTAACTGTTGCTTCCTGACCTGCACACAGGTTTCTCAAGAGACAGGTCAGGTGGTCTGGTATTCCCATCTCTTTCAGAATTTTCCACAGTTTATTGTGATTCACACAGTTGAAGGCTTTGGCATAGTCAATAAAGCAGAAATAGATGTTTTTCTGGAACTCTCTTGCTTTTTCAATGTGAGATGAGTGCAATTGTGCAGTAGTTTGAGCATTCTTTGGCATTGCCTTTCTTTGGAATTGGAATGAAAACTGACCTTTTCCAGTCCTGTGGCCACTGCTGAGTTTTCCAAATTTGCTGGCATATTGAATGCAGCACTTTCACAGCATCATCTTTCAGGATTTGAAACAGCTCAACTGGAATTCCATCTCCTCCACTAGCTTTGTTCTTAGTGATGCTTTCTAAGGCCCACTTGATTTCACATTCCAAGATGTCTGGCTCTAGATTAGTGATCACATCATCATTGCTGTCTATGGAGTAGCACAGATTTGAGCATGACTGAAGCAACTTAGCAGCAGCAGCTGGTTAGTCATAGCTTTCCTTCCAAGGAGCAAGTGTCTTTTAATTTCATGGCTGCAGTCACAACCTGCAGTGATTTTCAGTCCAAGAAAATAAAATCTGTCACTATTTCCATTGTTTCCACATCTATTTGCCATAGCACAGCAACCCTCAGTTCAATTCAGTTCATTCACTCAGTCATATCTGACTCTTTGCGACCCCATGAACTGAAGCATGCCAGGCCTCCCTGTCCATCACCAACTCCTGGAATTTACCCAAACGCATGTCCATTGAGTCAGTGATCCCATCCAACCATTTCATCCTCTTGTCGTCTCCTCCTCTCGCCTTCAGTCTTTCCCAGCATAAGGGTCTTTTCAAATGCGTCAGTTCTTCGCATCAGGCAGCCAAATTATTGGAGTTTTAGCTTCAACATCAGTCCTTCTAATGAATATTCAGGACTGACTTCCTTTAGGATGGACTGGTTGGATCATGTATTCTTGCCACCTCTTCTTAATATCTTCTGCTTCTGTTAGGTCCATACCATTTCTGTCCTTTATCGAGTCCATCTTTGCATGAAATGTTCCCTTGGTATCTCCGATTTTCTTGAAGAGATCTCTAGTCTTTCCCATTCTGTTCTTTTCCTATATTTGTTTGCATTGATCGCTAAAGAAGGCTTTCTCATCTCTTCTTGCTATTCTTTGGAACTCCGCATTCAGATGCTTATATCTTTCCTTTTCTCCTTTGCTTTTCACCTCTCTTCTTTGTTTGTTTCTTTCTTTATTTGTAAGGCCTCTTCAGGCAGCCATTTTGCTTTTTTGCATTTTTTCTTTTCCATGGGGATGGTCTTGCTCCCTGTCTCCTGTACAATGTCACGAATCTCATTCCATAGTTCATCAGGCACTCTATCTATCAGATCTAGGCCCTTAAATCTATTTCTCACTTCCACTGTATAATCACAAGGGATTTGATTTAGGTCATACCTGAATGGTCTAGCAGTTTTCCCTACTTTTTTCAATTTGAGTCTGAATTTGGTAATAAGGAGCCCATGATCTGAGCCACAGTCAGCTTCTGGTCTTGTTTTTGTTGACTGTATAGAGCTTCTCCATCCTTGGCTGCATAGAATAGAATCAATCTGATTTCAGTGTTGACCATCTGGTGATGTCCATGTGTAGAGTCTTCTCTTGTGTTGTTGGAAGAGAGTGTTTGCTATGACCAGTGTATTTTCTTGGCAAAACTCTATTAGTCTTTGCCCTGCTTCAGTCCACATTCCAAGGCCAAATTTGCCTGTTACTCCAGGTGTTTCTTGACTTCCTACTTTAGGATTCCAGTCCCCTATAATGAAAAGGACATCTTATTTGGGTATTAGTTCTAAAAGGTCTTGTAGGTCTTCATAAAACCATTCAACTTCAGCTTCTTCAGCATTACTGGTTGGGGCATAGACTTGGATAAATCTGATATTTATTGAATGGCTTGCCTTGGAGATGAACAGAGATCATTCTGTCATTTTTGAGGTTTATATGTAAATACTGCCAAGCTTAATATTTATTATTTATTAAAGAAAGTGTTTTAAAATACCCACAATAATAAGTAGTGGTTTTGAAGAGTTGTAAAGATATTTTAAGAATAAGTAATGACTTAACAGGACTATTCATGCATTACCAGGGATTTCCAGTTTCTCCTGTTCCTGATGATTAATATCTATGGGGAATTTTGAAACCTAGACTCAGCTGATTGTTGCCAGATGGAATAAAGGGTGGTTTTAGTACTGTTGGATCTCTCCTGACTTTATAAGGGAATTTATAAATATGGCCACTTATGTAAAAATATTAAATAGAAATATTTTACAGTGTTCAATTTTTATGATCTAGGCCTTTGATCTTATGTTGTTCAGTCACTATGTCATGTCTGACTCTTTTCAACCACATGAATTGCAGCATGCCAGTCTCCTCTGTCCTCTGCTGTCTTCCAAAGTTTGTTCAAACTCATGTCCACTGAGTCAGTAATGCTATCCAACTGTTTCATACTCTGCCACCCTTTTCTCCTTTTGTCTTCAGTCTTTGCTAGCATTAGAGTCTTTTCCAATGCGTTGACTCTTCCCATCAAGTGGCCAGACTATTGGAGCTTTGGCTTCAACATCAGTCCTGCCAATGAATATTCAAACTCGATTTCCTTTGGAATTGACTGGTTTGATCTCCTTGCAGTCCAAAGGACTCTTAAGAGTCTTCTCCAGCACCACATTTCCAAAGTCTCAATTCTTTGGCACTCAGCCTTCTTTATGACCTTTGCCAACAAAGGTCCATATAATCAAAGCTATGGTTTTTCCAGTATCATGTATGGATGAGATTGAGAGTTGGAACATGTGAGTTGATCTGGTAGACTTAGAGAAAAATGTACAACATGAGAATCACAAATGTAAGTTTTATTCAAGGTCTTACTGTGGACTGTAGCCTGGGATACAGCCATTTAGTGGCTCTGAGTAAACTGCTCCAGAGAGGTATGGGAAGAACTAGTATATATATGAGGTATTCAACTAGAAAATACATGTAGTCAAGTATATTTCTTGGTCAGAGATTATTGCTGCATACTATAAAACTTTTAGAGGAGAACATAGATAGAACATTCTTTGACACGAATTGCATCAACACTTTTTTGGAGCTGTCTCCTAGTAATGGAAATAAAAGCAAAAATAAACAAGTGGACCTAATTAAACTTACAAGCTTTGCTCAGCAGAGGAAACTATGAGCAAAGTGAAAAAACAACCTATGGAATGGGAGAAAATACTTGCAAACAATGCAACTGACAAAGGGTTAATTTCTAAGATATGCAAACAGCTCATACAGCTTAGTATAAAAATATTCAATCCAATCAAAATTGGCAGAAGACCTATATACATATTTCTCCAAAGAAGACATATAGATGTCCAACAGGCACATGAACAGTTGCTTATCACTAATCATTAGAGAAACACAAATCAAAACTACAATAAGGTAGCACCTCCCACGAGTCTGAATGGCCATTATCAAATAGTCTACAAATAACAAATGCTGGAAAGGGTGTGGCAAAAAGGGAACTCTCCTACACTGTTGGTAGGAATGTAAGATGGTGCAGTGCCTGTGGAAAATAGTATGGAGGAAAAAACTAAAAATAGTTTGACCCAGGAATTCCACCCCTGGGCACATATCCAGAGATAACTCTAATTTGAAACATGCACCCAGATGATACCACCCTTATGGCAAAAAGTGAAAAACTAAAGTGCCTCTTGATGAAAGTAAAAGAGGAGAGTGAAAAAGTTGGTTTAAAGCTCAACATTCAGAAAACAAAGATCATGGCATCCGGTCCCGTCATTTCATAGGAAATAGATGGAGAAACAGTGGAAACAGTGTCAGACTTTATTTTGGGGGGCTCCAAAATCTCTGCAGATGGTGACTGCAGCCATGAAATTAAAAGTCGTTTAGTCCTTGGAAGAAAAGTTATGACCAACCTAAATAGTATATTCAAAATCAGAGACATTACTTTGCCAACTAACGTCCATCTAGTCAAGGCTATGGTTTTTCCTGTGGTCATGTATGGGTGTGAGAGTTGGACTGTGAAGAAGGCTGAGCGCCAAAGAATTGATGCTTTTGAGCTGTGGTGTTGGAGAAGACTCTTGAGAGTTCCTTGGACTGCAAGGAGATCCAACCAGTTCATTCTGAAGGAGATCAACCCTGAGATTTCTTTGGAAGAAATGATGCTAAAGCTGAAACTCCAGTACTTTGGCCACCTCATGCGAAGAGTTGACTCATTGGAAAAGACTCTGATGCTGGGAGGGATTGGGGGCAGGAGGAGAAGGGGATGACCGAGGATGAGGTGGCTGGATGGCATCACTGACTCGATGAACGTGAGTCTGAGTGAACTCCAGGAGATGGTGATGAATAGGGAGGCCTGGCATGCTGCAATTTATGGGGTCACGAAGAGTCGGACACAACTGAGTGACTGAACTGAACTGATGTTCAAATCAGTACTATTCACAATAGCCAAGACACGGAAGCAACCTAAATGTCCATTAATAAATGAATGGACAAAGAAGCTATGGCATATATTCACAGGGGAATATTACTCAGCCATAAAAGGAATGAAATAATGTCATTTGGAGCAACAGAGATGGACCTAAAGATTATCATACTAAGTGAAGTAAGTTTGACAGAAAAAGACAAATATAATTTATATGTCAGGTGAATACTCTTATTTATGAAGCAGAAATAGACTCATGGACTTGGGAAATAGATTGATGGTTACCAAAGGGAAAAATGGGCAGGGGGGATAAATTAGGAGTTTAGAATTAACATATACACTCTACTATATATAAAATAAATAAAGAACAAGGACCTACTATATAGCAAAGGGAACTCTATTCAATATCTTATATTGAATCTGAAAAGAATCTGAAAAAGAATATGACCGAATCATTTTGTTGTACAACTGAAACCAATGTAACATTGTAAATCAACTGTACTTCAATTAAAAAAAAAAAAAGAAAATAAATGGGAAAAAAGATTACTGCTAATCACAAAGAACAGATATCTCAAGTTAATGATTTTAGTACTTTTCTATGTATAGGAAGATGCAAGAATCTGGAGTCACTGAAATTTTTCCTGAGATGTGCGCCTAACTATCTAGGGGCTCTCTTACCAAAATGCAAAGTGCCTTATCCTGCTTTCCATCCTGAATTTCCCTCAAGGCACACTGTCAGTGGTGACTTCAGTGAGTTGTAAATTAAGCTTTGTATAACTGGTTGAGAAGTGACACATTTTGTTCTTTTTTGTTTACAATCTCAGGTTCCCTCTCCTAAGTATGTCTTTTCTCTCTCCATACTTCTAACTCTACAGATAAAATCTTTCTCATTTTTCAATCCCTTTCTTCAAAGATGTCACCCTCTTCAGGAAGGTTTCCTCTTCACCCTCCTTCCCTCAACCTTTAGAGTGTCCCAGGCCATTTCCATTGTCCCAAGGGGCATTGCTGATATTTGGATTCACATCTAACAGCAGAATTTAGATTCTTACCTGCCTGGAACTGTGCTGTCTTCATATTTAGATAACCCACAGACCTGAACACTGCAGGGACTCAGTAAATATCTGAGTAAATGGGTGAAATATGTACCAGGCTTCTGGATTATAAACCCACAAATTCTAGATTCTGACCACCCCCAGGACTCATCAGAAAACATAAATTTCAATCAGTGGCCACTTCCAGTGAGCGAATGAAGGTTGGCCAAAGGCCAAACAGGGAATTGCAATTAGCAAATTCATGAATATCTTGTTTACATTTCAAACAAGCTCATAGCTTGGTTTCTGTACCTAAAGGATTGTGCTGTATTCATAGACCACTAATGACTATTAATAAGTGGAATTGTGGTTGAATTTCACAAATGTTACAATTGGAGAACAAACTCAATACACCCTGTTGTATGGAAATTACTCTGATTAGAGCATAATGACTACTAAAGAGTTATTTGTCTATTCAATTGCAGGGAAGAGAGGGTAATGAGTTTATTGGCTCAGGCTCCATTCTTCTAGGAGTCAGCAGTAAAGAACTTTTGGTCATTGGAACAATAGTCCAGTTGTTGAGAAGTCTCAGATGACTTCCGAAGAATTCACTTCTGTGGTCCCACTCCCTACGGGAACAGGAAGTTGATCATCCTTGTGTTTCACTCACATCCATCACAGAGCCTTGAACTTAGTTGAGTACTTAAGAAATGTTGAAAAGAATTCCAGAATCTTATATTCTTACCTCTGTTTATTTGGATCAAGCATTTACTGCGTCCATACTAATTATTACAGAGCATACCTACGGAGAGAAACAGGGTATGCCTCTTCCTTTAAAAAGCTCACATTCTCATATGTGAATGAACTGATGAACACGTGGTGGCATATAACTCAGTGAGGTAAAACTTATTTATTATTACTTGTTTATTATTTTGAGCTCTGCAGTCTTCATTGCTGTGTGTGGCTTTCTCTAGTTGCGATGAGCAGGGGCTACTCTCTAGTTTCAATGTGCAGGCTTCTCATTACGGTGACTTCTCTTGTTGCAGAGCATAAGCTCTAAGGTGCTCAGGTTTCAGTAGTTGTAGCTTGTGGTTCTAGAGCATGGGTGCAGTAGTTGTGATGGATGGGCTTAGCTGCCCTGTGACATGCGGAATCTTCCTGGATCAGGGATCCAACCTGTGTCCTCTGCATTGGCAGGTGGATTCTTAACCACTGGACCACCAGGGAAGTCCCCCTACTGCATCTTGTACATAATTTTAATAAGACCTTCAACAGCTTTGTACTTCAGTTTGTTTTCTCATTAGTTTCCCCCACTACAGTGAAACTTGAGGGTGGAGAATGTGCCTTATGGAATAGGCTTTCCCTTAGAGTTGAATGGATAAATGAATGAGAATACCGCACATCTCTGACACTGCAGGCTCACAATGCTTATAAAGAATGGTAGGAGCAGAGCAGCCTTCCTAGATTCTGCCTGGGTTGTGTATTAAGAGGTCTATCAAGGATGCATGCTTGATCAAATGGGGAAGCTTCAGGGACCACTGCTTAAAGAGGTGAATATGGCCTTTAGCTTGCTGTAAAGCGTATGTCTCCACTTTACTGGGAGTCCTGGCCTGAAATACCTCACTATAAATCAACCTACCAATATCTTGGTGACTCAGTGTTAGTTGTGTCATCAACTGGCTTCCCTGAAACCTCTCTACTTCTGACTGCTCTTATCGAGAATCCAGGTCGGCAAACCTAAGGATTAGATTTTGGAGCTAAAAGGATCATGTGAACTGGAGTTGCTTATATTTTATCTTTTGCTGTTGCCTGAAGGAGAAAACAATTTGCAATGGGAAGGAATAAGGTCAACAAACAAAGAAAAGCAGAATCCAGAGTTGGCTCCCTGATAATATTTTCCCTGCATCTAGGTATGCCTGAAAATAGCTATCCTCTGGATTCTTCAGTTATGGCAACCAATAAATGCCTCCTCCTCCTCTTTTTTAGTTTGAGTTTCTATCTTCTTTAACTTCTTAGAAAATACCAGTGTAGGTAAAGGACCTGTGCTTTGGAGTGAGACAAATCTGGTTTCAAACTCTGACTACTGCATTGTGGAGTCTCTCTATTACAGCAGCTCAGTCTCTTACCCCAGCTAAACACACCAAGTGAAAAATGATTCAGGCCTGAAGTGAGGCAGTGGCAGAGGGCAGAAAGAAGGATCTAGATTTTAGCGCTTTAAAGGAGTTAGGATTGACAGAACATGGAGCAGTTTATTATATGTGTAAGAGTAAAGAGGTGTGAGGAGAAATGGTGGAGAACTCTTGGTTTCTGGCTTGAGTGACTGGTGGACAGTGGTGACCAGGGCCAGCCCCACAGTGTGTTTCTATTCTTTTTTTAAATTTGTAGTATAGTTATTAGGGCTTCCCTGGTTACTCAGCAGTAAAGAATCTGCTTACAATGCAGGAGATGCGTCCCTGGGTTGGGAAGATCCTCTGGAGAAGAAAATGGCAACCCACTTCACATTCTTGTCTGGGAATACCATGGACAGAGGAGCCTGGTGGGCTATAGTTGATGGGATCACAAAAGAGTTGAACACAACTTAGTGACTAAACAACAACAGCAAAATAGTTGATTAACAGTGTTGTGTTAATTTCTGCTATACAACAAAGTTATATATATATATACACATACATACATAAAATCAAGTTCTTTTATATTTTTTTCCACTATGTATTATTACAGGACATTGAAAATCCCCTGTGTTTACCCACTTTATATACAAGAGTTTGCATCTGCTAACCCCAAACTTCCAGCTCATCTCTCCCCCTCCACCCTTGGCAACGACAAGTCTGTTCTTTATATCTGTGAGTCTGTTTCTGTTTCACAGATAAGTTCATTTGCATCATATTTTAGATTTTATATATAAGTGATATCATATGGTATTTGCCTTTCTCTGACTTACATCACCAAGAGTTATAGTCTCTAGACACCACTCTTATGGCAAAAAGTGAAGAGGAACTAAAAAGCCTCTTGATGAAAGTGAAAGAGGAGACTGAAAAAGTTGGCTTAAAGCTCAACATTCAGAAAACAAAGATCATGGCATCTGGTCCCATCACTTCATGGGAAATAGATGGGGAAACAGTGTCAGACTTTATTGTTTTGGGCTACAAAATCAGTGCAGATGGTGACTGCAGCCATGAAATTAAAAGATGCTTACTCCTTGGAAGAAAAGTTATGACCAGCCTAGACAGTATATTCAAAAGCAGAGACATTACTTTGCCGACTAAGGTCCGTCTAGTCAAGGCTATGGTTTCTCCATTAGGCATGTATGGATGCGAGAGTTGGACTTGAAGAAAACTGAGCCTCGAAGAATTGATGCTTTTGAACTGTGATGTTGGAGAAGACTCTTGAGAGTCCCTTGGACTGCAAGGAGATCCAACCAGTCCATTCTAAAGGAAATTAGCCCTGGGTCTTCTTTGGAAGGAATGATGCTGAAGCTGAAACTCCAGTACTTTGGCCACCTCATGAGAAGAGTTGACTCGTTGGAAAAGACTCTGATGCTGGGAGGGATTGGGGGCAGGAGGAGAAGGGGACAACCGAGGATGAGATGGCTGGATGGCATCACTGACTCAATGGACGTGAGTCTGAGTGAACTCCAGGAGATGGTGATGGACAGGGAGGCCTGGCATGCTTCGATTCGTGGGGTCACAAAGAGTCGGACATGACTGAGTGACTGAACTGAACTGAACTGAGGTTCATCCATGTTGCTGCAAATGGTATATTCTTTTTTATGGCTGAGCAGTATTCCATTGTATATATGTACCACATCTTCTTTATCCATTCATTAGTTGATAGACATTTATGTTGCTTCCATGTCTTGGCTACTGCAAATAGTGCTGATATGAACATAGGGGTTGGAGAAGGCAATGGCACCCCAATCCAGTACTCTTGCCTGGAAAATCCCATGGACAGAGGAGCCTGGTAGGCTGCAGTCCATGGGGTCACTAAGAGTTGGACACGACTGAGTGACTTCACCTTCACTTTCATATATTGGAGAAGGAAATGGCAACCCACTCCAATGTTCTTGCCTGGAGAATCCCAGGGACAGCAGAGCCTGGTGGTCTGCCGTCTGTGGGGTCACACAGAGTCAGACACGACTGAAGTGACTTAGCAGCAGCAGCAGAACATAGGGGTGCACGTATCTTGTTGAATTATAGCTCATGTTTTGTCCTAGGTGTGTTCCATATACTCTAGATAAGCCCGTCCTGGCCTACCTCCAGGTGGGCTACATTGCTCCTTCCATTCTCTAAAGGCAGAACGAGTTTGACAAGTCAGAATTCTGGAAGACTCATGACACTCAAACTTTTTTTCATTTATTCAACCTTACTGAATGCCTTTCTGTGTACTGGCTTGAATTTTCACCAGGACACAGAAATGATTAAGGCACATTCTCTGCTCTCAAGTTACTTACAGTGTAGTGGTGAGTATATACCGCTGATGAGAATAAAGTAAACTCCAATAACAGAGCAGTTGAAAGTCTGTGATTAAAGTCTACAGGGCCTCACTTGGTTTAGTGCCCTGCTATTGCTGTCTTGAAATTCCCAGCTGTTTTTGCAACGTGTGTCCTATATTTTCATTTTTTACCAGGCCCCACACATTATAGAGCCAGTTCTGGTATATCATTCACTTGGAAAAGGCATGATGGCAATAGTTTAAGGGTGAAAGATACTAGATTTTGTTTGAAAGTCTGGGAGGCTGTTTGAAGGGTGGGAGATTGACAGGAGTAGTTCAGGATGCTAGGTAAGGAGAAAGAGCAGCAGAAAGAGTGGTCAAACTTCTAGAGCTTGAAGGGCAAGGACTGTGAATTTCTTGTGGGCCAAGAGAATGCCGAGTACCTGAGCAATTGTTATGAAAACATGGGTGTTACAACTTGCTTGGTACCCAGATGGGCTTCTTCCTATAGTTTCTGAAGGCCCCATGGACATGTAACCAGACATGTTTATGGAAGACAGAGCAAGAGACTGAGGACAAAAACAAGGCAACTTTCTGGATGGAGGTTTGTAGAATGAAGGTTAATAGTCTCAATATCTTGCTCATACAGATGCTATGAAAAGAACAGAAATGACTGCTCTGAGTCTGCTGCTGTATTCCTTGGCAGATAATATTTTGCTTGTTTTTGTTCCAGCAATTTGACAGTTTGACTGGGGATACTATATCTCTCTAGCAACAGGGTTGGAAGCAGTCCTATGCAACTATGGGGGAGTGCCCAATATTTTATCCTGAGAATTTTTTTTGAAAAAGCCTTCTCATTTAACTTGATGTAAGCCAGAATATTCAGAAGCATAGTACAAAGGGTTCTAGCTTTGAAGTCAGACATCCCAGGTTCAAATTCAATTTCCACAAGTTCAAGCTGAGTGAGCTTGGGCAAGTTTCAGACTGTATTTCTTTCCCTGTGAAAAATATACACCTTGTAGGGTGTTTGAGGATTGCAAGTGAGAATGGCAAGATGTTGAATGGTTGACAAAGCTAGAGAAGATTTTAAGATATTTTTAGAATCTTAAAGGGCTTCCCTGGTGGCTCAATAGTAAAGAATCTCCTTGCAATGTAGGAGACACAGGTTCAATCCCTAGGTCGGGAAGATCCCCTGGAGGAGGGCATAACAACCCACTCTAGTATTCTTGCCTGGAAAATCACATGGACAGAGGCACCCCAAGAGCTTCGGTCCATAGAGTTTCTTTGCAGTGTGCAAAGTCGCACACTACTGAAGTGGCTGAGCATGCACACACACAGGATTTTAAGAGCCCTTAGCAAGAGAAGGGCTTGCTAAGAGGTGGCCAAAGTGAAGTAGTAACTGTCTCCTTCAGTAGGATAAACAGTAGCTGCGTAGAGGGTGCATTATGGGAGAATCTTGGAAAGGAATTTGTAGGCACAGAGGATATAGAAAGGAAGGTCAGGAGTGCTTTTTTCCTACCTCAGTCAAGTCAGGAGCAACCCAAAAGAATGACTAAGCAAGATTGGAGGTACTAAAGAGGAGGGGAGACCTTCATTTCACTTCCTTCATTACTGGCAGAATGTGGCTTAAGAGAGTTCTTGGGAGGCCCTCATAAGTCACCCGAAGTTCAAGTCACCTGGAAACTTCTGGCTGGAATGTGGGAAACTGAAGGAGGAATTTTCACCTTACATGATGGTCAAGGCTTAGTGAACTTCCTTATGGGCTACAAGAATGCCTCTAGAAGTAACCTAGCAAGAGTTATCCCGAAAAGACTATGGCAAGAAAACTATTTAAAGGGAGTTTGTTGAACACCATAGGGCTTTATCACTGAAGCAAGAGCTTTCAGTTCAGTTCAGTTCAGTCACTCAGTCATGTCTGACTCTGCAACCTCATGAATCACAGCACGCCAGGCCTCCCTGTCCATCACCAACTCCCAGAGTTCACTCAGATTCACGTCCATCGAGTCAGTGATTCCATCCTCAGTCATCCCCTTCTCCTCCTGGCCCCAATCCCTCCCAGCATCAGAGTCTTTTCCAATGAGTCAACTCTTCGCATGAGGTGGCCAAAGTACTGGAGTTTCAGCTTTAGCATCATTCCTTTCAAAGAAACCCCAGGGCTGATCTCCTTCAGAATGGACTGGTTGGATCTCCTTGCAGTCTAAGGGACTCTCAAGAGTCTTCTCCAACACCACAGTTCAAAAGCATTAATTCTTTGGCGCTCAGCCTTCTTCACAGTCCAACTCTCACATTCATACATGACCACAGGAAAAACCATAGCCTTCACTAGATGGACCTTAGTTGGTAAAGTAATGTCTCTGCTTTTGAATATGCTATCTAGGTTGGTCATACATATCCAAGAAGACAACTCCTTCCCCAATGAAATATGAGTCTTCTTCGTGCCTGACAATTTCTCTGTCCTCTTTCTAGGATAACTCAAATCTTCACTTCAGGTTGGTAGTTATGCTAAGACCTGGTGAGAAGAGGAGATAAATGATCTAGTCTGCATGCTAAAGATTGATTATTAAAGCTTTATTTAAATTTATTTAATAAACATCTATATTTTATTTATTGTCTTCTGATCATGGTTCAGAATGCTTTACAAAATTTAAATATATATAAAGCCACACAGCTAAGGTCAAAATATATTTTAAAACAGTTTAAAATATATCATATGAATATAAAGTGGATATGTATCAAAACTGGACTCTATAATGAGGGGACCAGCAGGATGGTAAATGTAGTTCAAAGAACATCTGGAGAACAGATACATATCCAAGAAGACAACTCCTTCCCCAATGAAATATGAGTCTTCTTCGTGCCTGACAATTTCTCTGTCCTCTTTCTAGGATAACTCAAATCTTCACTTCAGGTTGGTAGTTATGCTAAGACCTGGTGAGAAGAGGAGATAAATGATCTAGTCTGCATGCTAAAGATTGATTATTAAAGCTTTATTTAAATTTATTTAATAAACATCTATATTTTATTTATTGTCTTCTGATCATGGTTCAGAATGCTTTACAAAATTTAAATATATATAAAGCCACACAGCTAAGGTCAAAATATATTTTAAAACAGTTTAAAATATATCATATGAATATAAAGTGGATATGTATCAAAACTGGACTCTATAATGAGGGGACCAGCAGGATGGTAAATGTAGTTCAAAGAACATCTGGAGAACAGATAGCTATATAATTAATTGGGAAAGGCCTGCTAAAGTAAGTTTGCCAAATTACAGACAAAACTGGTTAGTGTCTTATAGGGCAATAAACTGTAACCTTTGCAGTTATCTTCTCTATAAGATGGAAATTATTTGCATCTCTGCTGACAATTTGTAAGTTAGCATTTAACACAGAGAGTCTGGGCTTCCCTGGTGGTTCAGCTGGTAAAGAATATGCCTGCAAGGCGAGAGATCTGGGTTCCATCCCTGGGTTGGAAAGATCCTCTGGAGAAGGGAATGGCTACCCACTCCAGTATTCTGGCCTGGTAAATTTCATGAACTGTATAGTCCATGAGGGCACAAAGAGT
>SJYC01143595.1:0-13820 GCA_006408675.1 Madoqua kirkii
AAGAAGAGATAAGAAAGCCTTCTTCAGTGATCAATGCAAAGAAATAGAGGAAAAGAACAGAATGGGAAAGACTAGAGATCTCTTCAAGAAAATTAGACATACCAAGGGAACATTTCATGCAAAGATGGCTCAATAAAGGACAGAAATGGTATGGACCTAACAGAAGCAGAAGATATTAAGAAGAGGTGGCAAGAATACACGGGAGAACTGTACAAAAAAGATCTTCATGACCCAGATAATCACGATGGTGATCATCTAGAACCTGACATCCTGGAATGTGAAGTCAAGTGGGCCTTAGAAAGCATCACTATGAACAAAGCTAGTGAACATGATGGAATTCCAGTTGAGCTATTTCAAATCCTGAAAGATGATGCTGTGAAAGTGCTGCACTCAATATACCAGCAAATTTGGAAAACTCAGCAGTGGCCACAGGAATGGAAAAGGTCAGTTTTCATTCCAATCCCAAAGAAAAGCAATGCCAAAGAATTCTCAAACTAGTGCACAATTTCGCTCATCTCACACGCTAGTAAAGTAATGCTCAAAATTCTGCAAGCCAGGCTTCAGCAATACGTGAACCGTGAACTTCTCGATGTTCCAACTGGTTTTAGAAAAGGCAGAGGAACCAGGGATCAAATTGCCAACATCTGCTGGATCATGGAAAAAGCAAGAGAGTTGTAAAAAAACCATCTATTTCTGCTTTATGGACTATGCCAAAGCCTTCGACTGTGTGGATCACAATAAACTGTGGAAAATTCTGAAAGAGATGGGAATACCAGAGCACCTGACCTGCCTCTTGAGAAATCTGTATGCAGGTCAGGAAGCAACACTTAGAACCATACATGGAACAACAGACTGGTTCCAAGTAGGAAAAGGAGTACATCAAGGCTGTGTATTGTCACCCTTCTTATTTAATTTCTATGCAGAGTACATCATGAGAAACGCTGGACTGGAAGAAACACAAGCTGGAATCCAGATTGCTGGGAGAAATATCAATAACCTCAGATATGCACCACCCTTATGGCAGAAAGTGAAGAGGAACTAAAAAGCTTCTTGATGAAAGTGAAAGAGGAAACTGAAAAAGCTGGCTTCAAGCTCAACATTCAGAAAATGAAAATCATGGCATCCGGTCCCATCACTTCATGGGAAATAGATGGGGAAACAGTGGAAACAGTGTCAGACTTTATTTTGGGGGGCTCCAAAATCACTGCAGATGGTGACTGCAGCCATGAAATTAAAAAATGCTTCTTCCTTGGAAGAAAAGTTATGATCAACATAGATAGCATATTCAAAAGCAGAGATATTACTTTGCCGACTGAGGTTCGTCTAGTCAAGGCTATGGTTTTTTTCTGTGGTCATGTATGGATGTGAGAGTTGGACTGTGAAGAAAGCTGAGCGCCGAAGAATTGATGCTTTTAAACTATAGTGTTGGAGAAGACTCTTGAGAGTCCCTTGAACTGCAAGGAGATCCAACCAAACCATTCTGAAGGAGATCAGCCCTGGGATTTCTTTGGAAGGAATGATGCTGAAGCTGAAACTCCAGTACTTTTGCCACCTCATGCAAAGTGTTGACTCATTGGAAAAGATTTTGATGCTGGGAAGGATTGGGGGCAGGAGGAACAGGGACAATAGAGGATGAGATGGCTGGATGGCATCACGGACTCGATGAACATGAATCTGAGTGAACTCTGGGAGTTGGTGACGGACAGGGAGACCTGGCGTGCTGCGATTCATGGGGTTGCAAAGAGTCGGACACGACTAAGTGACTGAACTGAACTTAGGGTAGTTGAAAGAGGCCTAATGTAAATTTCTAGTGTCTTGGAAATGTTTTCTATCTTGATCTTGAGATTTGTGCCCTTTACTATATGTAATACTTCAATAAAAATATTTTTTAAAGATTGCTCACAAAAATGGCTGATGCTCTATTTGGTTTTTGTCAAATAAATTTTTCTCTATGGTAATAATTAAATTAGCAAAGAAAAATCTATAATGAAAATTGAGCCTCTTACCTCAACTCTCCTTTTATAGTAGTACTGCTGCTGCTATGTCATGCCAGTCATGTCCGACTTTGTGCGACCCCATAGACGGCAGCCCACCAGGCTCCCCCGTCCCTGGGATTCTCCAAGCAAGAACCCTGGAGTGGAATGCCATTTCCTTCTCCAATGCATGAAAGTGAAAAGTGAAATTGAAGCCGCTCAGTTGTGTCTGACTCTTCGCAACCCCACAGACTGCAGCCCACCAGGCTTCTCCATCCATGAGATTTTCCAGGCAACAGTACTGGAGTGGGTTGCCATTGCCTTCTCTGATCCTAGTACTAATCGCCAGATTTAATTTTAAAAACATTTTCTTCTTTTAATTCCTCTATCATAACTCTAAATAAATGTTTACACTTTAATTTCTTGATATATATACTTTAGATAAGATATATGGATTTTTCACTGTAAATAAAAGATTTGGATCACATGCACCTATTTCTCTTTCACTCTACCCAACATTTTATAATTTCAATATTATCTCTTCTTGTATTATAACTTTAAATAATATAATAAGCTGTCATATCTTGTCCTGTCAACATTTGACAATATCTCTCTACCACCAGCTTTATAAGATAAGGATAATAACAGGCTACACTTTCTTTTTTACTTTCTCCCCAGTTCTACCTCTTCCATCAGCTCATTTTTCTTTTTCATTGTCAAAACTGCTAAGGTTTACATTTTGTCCTGCAATCACAAACAAGTCTTCCGTTCTTTGTTTACAGACAGACACTAAAACATTAAGCAATCAACATTATTAATATTACTATTGGCACAGGGAATTGTAGTTATCCTGTAACAACGTTTAATGGAGTATGATTTGTAAAAATAATGACTCACAATGCTATACACCTGAAACTGATATAATATTGTAAGCCAGCTATAGTTCAGTTAAAAACTTCAATATTATTACTACATAAATATTGAATTTTGATGGTCCAAATAGTGGGCTAGAATTCTATTTCAGTGATCAGTGAGCTATCAGAGAAGGATCATCTAATATTAAGTTTAAAAACAAATGTTACTCTGTATCAGTCACTTTAAAACATGCCTCCTTATTCAGAGACCAAGGCTCTAAAAAGACAATATGGCCCCTTCTACACCCAATTAACAACAATGAAACTCATATAGGATGATCAAAATATGAACCGCCATTCAATAAGAGAAAAATTGGGAGCACAGCAGACACTAATTTGTAGCAATGCAAAATCTTCTTGATAGGTGATGCATGGGACCAGATTCCTGGGCATGAGTATGTTCCTGATTCTGTGCTCAGAGAGAAGCTCATATCCACTTTTATCTGAGGTTATTTGCCCTTCTCCTGTCCCTCTTGGTCACATTTGAAGTGGGCATTGGAGAATATGTTCCCCTTAGTGTTTCAGTAGTTTTCTCATCCCACTTCCTTCCACAGAATATTGGAAGCCCAAGGGTTGATTTAAGTCTTTAGCAACTCTTAAGATTTAGGTCTAGCACATTTTGGGGAAGAGGGAAATAAACACACCTCTCACAAGAATTTAGTCAGTTTCTTATCTATTTGATTCTAATTAGCATTGCATACCAATACTTATACCCACAATTGAAAAAAAATTGCATCCTCCCACATCATCTCCCCTGTCTCTTTCTCTCAATTTATGGGTATCTTGAATCTATCAGACTTATGTGGGAAAGACTTACCCTCACCATTTTCTTTCTAAGTCATCCTGATCAACTGAAAAGGTTTGCTGGTATCAGTCTCAATGGGGTATGTATTGTCAGACATAATCCATTTGCTGTTGTTGTTCAGTCAGTCATGTCCAGCTCTTTGCAACCGCATGGACCACAGCACATCAGGCTTCCCTATCCTTCACCATCTATTGGAACTTGCTCAAACTCATGTCCATTGAGTTGGTGATGCCATCCAAATATCTCATCCTCTGTTGTCTCTTCTCCTCCTGCCTTCAATCTTTCCTAGCATCAGGGTCTTTTCCAGTGAGTTAGTTCTTTGCATCAGGTGGCCAAAGTATTGGAGCTTCAGCTTCAGCATCAGTCCTTCCAATAAATATTCAGGGTTGATTTCCCTTAGGATTGGCTGGTTGAGTATCCTTGCAGTCCCAAGGACTTTCAAGAATCTTTTCCAACACCACAGCTCAAAAGCATCAATTCTTTGGCATTCAGTCTTCTTTATGATCCAACTCTCACAATCATACATGACTACTGGAAAAACCATAGCATTGACTATATGGATCTTTGTCAGCAAAGTAATGTCTCTGCTTTTTAATATACTGTCTTGGATGGTAATCACTTTTCTTCTAAGGAGCTAGCGTCTTTTAATTTCATGGCTGCAATCACCATCTGCAGTGATTTTGGAACCCAAGAAAATAAAATCTGTCACTGTTTCCATTGTTTCCCCATTTAAAACTGCCATGAAGTGATGGAACTGGATGCCATGATCTTTGTTTTTGAATGTTAAGTTTTAAGCCAGCTTTTTCAGTCTCCTCTTTCACTTTTATCAAGAGACTCTAGTTCCTCTTCACTTTCTGCTATAAGGATGGTGCCATCAGTGTATCTGAGCTTATTTTTATTTCTCCCAGTGATCTTGATTCCAGCTTGTGCTTCATCCAGCCCGGCATTTTGCATGATGTGCTCTTCATATAAATTAAATAAGCAGTGTGACAATATACAGCCTTGAAGTACTCCTTTCCCAACTTGGAATCAGTGTGTTGTTCATGTCCAATTCTAACTGTTGCTTCCTGATCTGAATACAGGTTTCTCAGGTAAGGTGATTTAGTATTCCCATCTCTTTAAGAATTTTCCACAGTTTGTTGTGATTTACACAGAGGCTTTAGCAAAGTCAATGAAGCAGAAGTAGATGTTTTTCTGGAATTCTCTAGCTTTTTCTATGATCCAACATAAGTTGGCAATTTGATCTCTGATTCTTCTGCCTTTTCTTCCAGCTTGTACTTCTGGAAGTTCTTGGTTCACACACTGTTAAACCTAGCTTGAAGGATTTTGAACATTACTTTGCTAGCATGTGAAATGAGTGCAATTGTGTGGTAGTTTGAACAATCTTTGGCATTGTATTTTTTTGGAATTGGAATAAAAACTGACCTTTTCCAGTCCTGTGGCCACTGCTGAGTTTTCCAAATTTGCTGGCATATTGAGCGCAACACTTTCACAGTATCATCTTTTAGGATTTGAAAGAGCTCAGCTGGAATTCCATCACCTCCACTAGCTTTGTTCATAGTGATGCTTTCTAAGGCCCACTTGACTTCACATTGTAGGATGTCTGGCTCTAGGTGAGTGATCACACAATCATGGTTATCTGGGTCATGAAGATCTTTTTTGTATAGTTCTGTGTATTCTTGCCGCCTCTTAATATCTTCTGCTTCTGTTAGGTCCATACCATTCCTGTCCTTTATTGTGCCTATCTTTGCATGAAATAGATACCCTTGGTATCTCTAGTTTTCTCGAAGAGATCTCTAGTCTTTCCCATTCTATTGTTTTTCTGTATTTCTTTGCATTGCTCAGTTAAAAAGTCTTTCTTATCTCTTCTTGCTATTCTCTGGAACTCTGCATTCAGATGGATATGTCTTTCCTTTTTTCCTTTGCCTTTTACTTTTCTTCTTTTCTCAGCTATTTGTAAGGCCTCCTCAGAAAACCATTTTGCCTTTTTGCATTTCTTTCTTTTAACAATGGGTATGATAACCTCCTGTTTTGGTTTGCTTTTCTCTTTTATGCTGCTTATTCTCCTCTTTGCCTGGGGATCTCTGTCTTTCTATTTGTCCCACAGGAAATCTGACCAGGAGCTCTGAATGTAGTCAAGGATTATGGCCAGTCCTACTTCACTATCGTTCCCAAAGGAATTGATAAATCAATAGATATAGTAAGACATTATTAAAATAATTCTGTACCCAGAGAAGTAAAGATCATGGGGATGATATGTGGGATGTGTGCTTATGGTTGTAGTAATAGTAAAAATGCCATCTCTGATGTGGTCCCTGATTCTTGCGTTTCAGCAGGAGCTCTGGTTGCCAACTGACCTCTGATTTGGAGCAGACAAGGAGGCAGAAGAGATAAAGATAGGTCAATAAGCTGAAGAATGGTTTGGCACTCTGGTAGTTAAATGCAAAGCCACAAGACAGAAAAGAGACCCACTGTCCAGGGATAACCTGTTGAAGATCTGGGCTAGTTCATAAGACAATCAGAGATTGGATGGGGTGGCTGGAGATCTGTCAAGGTAAGGTAGTACATCTCTCCACTCAGGACCCAATGGGAGGAGACCTGCCCCACATGGGATATTGCCTTTGAAACCCAAGACAGAATTTATAGACAGTAACCTAATGGGACAAAAACACAATTCCTGGGCAAGATAAGGGAGGTGAGTAGAAAGTGGAGGGCAAGGATTGAACTGACATTCTGGGAGATGGAGGAGGCAGTGATCTGTGAGCTGGGGGTGGTAGTGGTGGTGCTAGAGACTCCCTTCTAATGAACTCTGTACAGAGGGAGTTGGGCCCATGGAACATGGTTAGTGCTTCTCCAGTGAGGAGAAGGGCATTGTTGACGGGCAGATGATACTTATCTCCAAACAGGTGTTGATCCATCTCTTGAGGGAGAGAACAAGCCTCTGCTCCCCACTGAGGGTGCTGAGAAATCCACCCAGCGTCTCAGGCGTGTGTGATGGCTGTGGTTGAGGAGAGGTGTGGGACTCTCTCAGAACCATAAACTGCCTGTATGTGAGAAGCAACGGAACAGACTCTCTTTCCCCACCTGTGGTAGAAAATGGTGTGAATCAACCCCTTTACAATTATTCAAGTGTGGCTGGATGGGGTTGTCACTGTAAGGACAGAAAAGAGGAAGAGAGTGAGAGATTTGGGGTTGGGCAGCCTGGTTCCAATTCCAGCTCCAGCGTTTTTGCTTCTGTGGCTTTGGGCAAGAAGTTGAGGTTCTCTTGGCTTCCTGTTGTCTATCAATAAAAAGCAGATAATAATGTTAGCACCTAAATAAATCATCAAATTGTACACATTGAACTTATAGTGCTATTAATATACATCAATTATATCTCAATAAAACTAGAAAAAAAATAATAGTACCTACAACCTCAGGATGTAACAAAGGTTAAATGAGGCAATCAGTGTAAAGTTCTTGGTAAAATGTCTGCCATATAGTAAATACAAATGAAATATCAGCTGTTATTCATATTTATTCCCTACCTCCTGGAACTATATATTTTTGTTGTTGTTCAGTCACCCAGTCATGTCTGACTCTTTGTGACCTCACATACAGCACAAGCCAGGCCTCCCTGTCCCTTACCATCTCCTGGAGTTTGCCCAAGTTCATGTTCATTGCATTGGTGATACCATCCAGCCATCTCATCCTCTGATGCCCTCTTCTCCTTCTGCCCTCAATATTTCCCAGCATCAGGGACTTTTCTGAGTCATCTGTTCGCATCAGATAACCAAAATACTGGAGCTTCAGCTTCAGCATCAGTCCTTCCAGTGAATATTCACTTAAGGGTTGATCTCCCTTAAGATTGACTGGTTTGATCTTTTTACTGTCCAAGGGACTTTCAGGAGTCTTCTCCAGCACCACAGTTTGAAGGCATCAATTCTTTGGCATTCTGCTTTCTTTGCGGTCCAGGTCTCACAATCATAATGACCGCTGGCCTTGACTATATGGACCTTTGTTGGCTGAGTAATATCTCTGCTTTTCAACACACTGTCTAGGTTTGTTACTGCTTTTCTGCTGAGAAGCAATCATCTTCTGATTTCATGGCCACAGTCACCAGCCTCAGTGATTTTGGAGCCTAAGAAGAGGAAATCTGTCACTACTTTCATGTTTTCCCTGTCTATTTCCCATGCAGTAATGGGGCTGGATGCCAAGATCTTAGTTTTTAATATTTAGTCTTCAGCTGGCTCTTTCACTCTCCTCCTTCACCCTCATCAAGAGGGTCTTTAGCTCCTCTTCACTTTCTGCCATCAGAGTGGTATCATCCACATATCTGAGGTTGTTGGTGTTTCTCCTGCCTATCTTGATTCTAGCTTGTAACTCATTCAGCCCAGCATTTCTCACGATGTGCTCAGTGTATAGATTAAACTAACGGTGACAGCAGACAACCCTGTTGTACTCCTTTCTTGATCTTGAAACAATCAGTTGTTCCATACAGGGTTCTAACTGATGCCAGAGCTGTGTATATCCTAGGTTAAAGCAATGATAGGGTGTTCTTTGTAATTCAAAGAGCCTTTTCTGGGGTCTGTGGCACCACTGGAGGTGAGAACTGGGTGCAGGAGATAGAGAAGGGGTCTGGGAGTAGGAAGAGTGCGGGACAAGGGACATAGCCCAAGGACAGGATTCACAAGTGTGCTGAATATTTGACTTCTGAAGGGGTGGCCACAATGCTTTGGGGAGACCCTGAACCTGTGAAGAGCTCACTGTGGCAGCCTGTCTCTGCCAGGATGGACAGTACTCAGAGGAAGAATACTCAGAGGACCAGTACTTAGATGAATGAAGGTCAGAGGAACAGTACTTAGAGGAATGGTGCTTAGAGGAATAATACTCAGAGGAGCAGTACTCAGAGGTCCAGTACTAGAGGAATAGTACCCAGAGGAATAGTACCCAGAGAAACAGTACTCAGGAATAGCACTCAGAGGAACAGTACTCAGAGGCCCCCATGTCCTGTCATTCTGGGGTCTCAGAATGCTATGAGTTACATAACCTGTATCTGAAGTAAATCCCTGATGGGACATTATTGTGGCTGTCACAGGACATGCTGTGGAGTCTGGGTTAGTGGCTGCTCTTCCTACTCAGATTCTCCCAACCATCTACAAGGATTTCTCTTGGATAGATGGTAGGTTGAAAAGAAACTGTATAGGCCAACATAACATTTATTTACTGAAAATACATCCATTTCCTTATACATGAAAGGAATGCTGAGTAAATACAGGGGAAAGTAAAATCAAGGGAGCTTAATAGGAAGTGAAGAAGGGAAGGTAAGACTCATTTAGGAAGGGGACATGGGGAGAAGGAAGGGTCAGCAGGAGTGGAATCTAGGGTAGGTGGGGAGTCTCATGTCCTCACCGGTGTGTAGGACCCACCATCTCTGTGTTTCCTGCTGTATGTGATTGGCAAACACGTTAGCTTCAGGGCTTAATTTCTGTAGCAGCTGAGCTCCCTAGAACCACTAGTGCTATTTATTTTCTCTGAGCCTTGTATTTAAGGCGTGATGAAAAACAACCTAACGGCCCAAGCACAACTGCCCCATATGAGAGACCATTAAGATAAAGTCCCGCGTAAGTGGCCCTAATAAAAGAAATTTATCACAAGACATGGAGAGGAAGGTGTCTTTATTCACTAGGTGACTAACACCAGGCATTGTCAATGTCGCTTTTCAAGGCTCAGAAATTATCATTCATTCTCCAAATTACCAACTGCACAAAAATTACTAAATGGTGCGTTATCACTCCCTCTCAGCGAGAGAATGTCTTTGTTTAACATTTGATTACAAATGGCTTTCCTATGATTATCATCAATAAATCACAGGTAAGTGTAGCCACAGCTGGGGCCGAGGCAGAAAGACTTCATAAGCTACTGGAAAAAGGGAAAACAAAAACATGCAAAAGCTGATGCTTCAGGGAATGCTGGACTTTTAGGGCTGACTTTGTTGAGGGCCTTGTGGGAGTATCTTGAAAGCAGAGCATGAACTGTGTCCATTCAAAGGAAGCAGGCGCTCTGCAGAGGTTTGATGATGTCCCTTAGGTCCTAAAACATTTGGAGACGGAATTTCACTTCTGAGGAGGGAAGTATATGAGGAAGAAGGTACACAGAAGGGAGAAAGGCCTTAGTCTGTGTAAGAAAGAGGGGATTTAGTCATTAAGACTCTTTGAGAAGAGAGATTAAAGCAATGGTATTATGATCATTATTGTTAAGGAAAGAGATTAGAGAATGGTCTCATTCTTTTTTCCATTATTTCATTCATTCCTTCATTCACCTAGTCTTTTAGTCAGCAAATATTTATTGAAGTCCTACTATATGCCAGGTACTGTTAAGAATGCTATCATAGGAAAGTAAAGAGACAGTCCTTGCCTTCATGAAGCTCATGCTTCTGGAGGGAAATAAATAAATGAGATAATGGCAGTGTGTAATAAGTACCGTGGAGAAAATAAACAGGTTAAGGTTAAAGAGTAACTGGTATGTAGAGAGCTATCAATACTTTGGTTACAATGCTCAGAGTTTCATGTCTCTGGAGAGGTATAATATTTGAACTGAGACCCTAAAGGTGAGAACAATGACTCTCCTCTACTCAAAGAACATTTCCAAGAAGGAGTCTGAGGGACAGAGAGAGATGAAAGTGTCTAACAATTATCTGAACAAAGTTATCAGCTTAGATTCAGACCCAGCAGTGACTCAGTGACTCAAGTGTCAACAGGCTATTTGGGAAACAAAATTGAATGTGCAATGAAATGGAATGAATCCTTTGACTCCTCACCTGGATCTGCTTGCAGTGCCTCCAACTGGAGTGTCTGCTTGGCCACTGCTTTTTATCCAGGTCTCTCCAGATCTTCTTGGAACTGGGACTGTACCCATGTGGTCTCCTGGCACAGGTATTTAACAGATGGGCTTCACTTTGATTCACAGTGCCTGGTTCTCTTGTAAATGTGTTGCTCCCAGATCTGGGTTAGGTTGGGTGACAGATACTACCAACCAGGACCCTAGCTAAGGGGAGACACTTATTTTGCCAAATTAGCCAAATAAAAGCACCAAGAAACAAAAAAAAGTCACTCTCTTTCCATTTGCCACAAACACTTATCTTAACCCTCTGCTTCTATTTGTGAAAATTTGCCAAAGTGTAATTTAACTTCCTTAACAATTTCAGAGGTTTTGACAATGAAATGACAACTACTGACATGTTAAAATGAATTATGGCCTACACTATCTGGGAACTCTTGAGAATTTAAATGTGATGGGTATTTATGAGCAAGACAAAGGAACAAGAGAGCTAAAAGAATGGAGGAGATCCAAGATCCTACAAAGAGTGCAGAAAGGAAAGAATCAGTCTGTGAAAAAGAGACAAAGGGAGGTGGCCACAGAAAAGTACAAAAACGGTACAAAAAGGAGTCAGGGTGGAGGGAAAAGAGATGGAGAGAGACAGAGCCAAGAATGGGGAAGGTGCGGGTGGGCAGCAAGGCTGCTGCCGTGAAGGGGACAGTGTGGAGATTAAGATCTCTATCTGAGCTTATGGCTGGAGCGATTACAGTGTATTAGGGTCCTGTCAGTGTTGACAAACACTGCCCCAATTAGGAATTAGTTCCACAAGGCATCAGATATCCAGGCTGCTGTTGACCTGTAAATAGAGGGGCCCTCCCTTCCCCTTCTCTTATTCAAATAGGCACAGCTGTTTCCTAGAATAGCCCAGGATGTACAGCCTTCAGAGGCTCCACCTACAGCAGTCCCAGGGTGGGAGCAGAAGTGACTATCAATCACCCGGTGTTCAAAAAAAATTTTTTTTAAAGATATCAGTATTCTGGTAAATGCAAGTTCTTTCCCTAAGAATGCATGTTCAACAATAAGAGTTCATTTTCTCCACACTTCATCCAACATTAAACCCAAGACCCATCTTATAACCATATGTCCGGAAAAGGTAATGGCATCCCACTCAGTACTCTTGCCTGGAAACTCTCATGGAAAGAAATGTACAGCCTTCAGAGGCTCCACCTACAGCAGTCCCAGGGTGGGAGCAGAAGTGACTATCAATCACCCGGTGTTCAAAAAAAATTTTTTTTAAAGATATCAGTATTCTGGTAAATGCAAGTTCTTTCCCTAAGAATGCATGTTCAACAATAAGAGTTCATTTTCTCCACACTTCATCCAACATTAAACCCAAGACCCATCTTATAACCATATGTCCGGAAAAGGTAATGGCATCCCACTCCAGTACTCTTGCCTGGAAACTCTCATGGAAGGAGGAGCCTGGTAGGCTGCAGTCCATGGGGTCGCTGAGTCAGACATGACTGAGCAACTTCACTTTCCCTTTTCACTTTCATGCATTGGAGAAGGCAATGGCAACCCACTCCAGTATTCTTGCCTGGAGAATCCCAGGGATGGTGGAGCCCAATGGGCTGCCATCTGTGGGGTCACACAGAGTCGGACGCGACTGAAGCAACTTAGCAGCAGCAGCAGCAGCAGGGGAGGTGTCTATTTCATAGGCAATGGTCGGTAGGCAATTTTGAATTAATTGCCAAAGACTGGATCAAAAGGGTATCTGAGCACACACTGAGCACTCATCTTTCCCCAAATCTGTGGAAGTGATAGACAAGAGGTAGAGTTCTTGGAAGAAAACCCCACAACCAGAGTGGAAAGTAAGGGGTTTCATTGATGTTTCCCAGACTAGTATGAGAGGCTGGGATCTCAGAGGGACAAAAGGCAGATGAAATCAGACAGAAGCAGGAAATGTCTGCAGAAAAGCACTGAAACAAAGGAGGCTGTGGCTGATAGGGAAGCCCCTCTGTCCTGAGGCCAGGTCCTCAGAACAGGAGGGGCTTCTGGGTCCAGAGAGGGATCCTTACCTGACCGGAGAAATGTCTTCAACTCCCCACCCTTCTCTGTTCTGTCAAGGCAGGCAATACATGGGAAGGGTAGGCTTTTGCTCAGAGGAACGACAGTGCCTCATGAGGCTGGTGCCCAGACAGGCTCCAATAATCAGGAATTCAAGGACTGGCTCACACTGCCCAGCACGTATTCCATGCCTCTCCAACAACATTTGGAGGCAGGCTTTCACCTATAGGCTAAAGGGAATCAAAAATACAGATATGAGGACGCACCAAGATTCATTAAATATTTGAGGAAAGCCAAAACTATGAAGGTGAGTACCAAACTCAGCAAGTGAATGAGCTGATATCAGGAACTTCAGCTAGTTAAAAGCAAAAAAGAATAAGATATTAGAATAAGAATAATTAAAATCAGGTATAGAGGACAGAGGATATTATATTCATAATAATCAACTAAAGATTTGGAAGTTAAAATTTTGATTTTTGAAATAAAAATTCAATAGACAATTTGAATAACAGGATGGAAATAGTGGAAGAACAAGTGAGTAAGCTTGAAGACCAACCTGAGAAATTCTCCTGGCAAGCAAAATATGAAAGAAAAATTAAGACACATGGCACATGTTCCACACATATCTAATAGAAACTGGGGTATAGGTCATTAGTGCTAGCTCACAACAAAGAGAAAGCAAACATAAACACAAAGATCAATTGATAAATCCATAATCACAGTGAGAAACCTTAACCTACTGCACTCACGGTCATTAGATGTCACAGAAAAAAAATGTAAAGAGATGAATTAAAGGATGTAGAGAAATAGAATGGCACAATTAGCTGTCTTACCTAACTCTAATAGAGGAAGCATACTATTTTTAAACACAAAAATCTTTTACAAAAAGTGATCATGTTTTAGATTATAAAATAAATCTTGATAAACTTCAGAAAGCAAAAAAATCATGTGATTTGTATTTCTTGATCACAAGGCAAAAGAAATATAAACAAAAACCAAAGGAAAACTTTGTCCAGAAAAATGAAAAATCATGCTTCTAAATAATTTTTTAACAGAAGGGAAGGAAAAAATCATTATAACTAAGTCTGCAGATGCAAAAAATTAAGAACATACCTATCAAAGTCTGCAAGTTGGGCAGAGACAAAGGTGTATACATGGTATTATAACATGTTTACTAAAACATAAAACACATGAAAATCAATTAAGAGGTTAGAAAAATAATAACAAAATAAAATGATCTTAAATAAATTAGGGAAAATAATT
>SJYC01143597.1:0-19923 GCA_006408675.1 Madoqua kirkii
GAACATCAGAGAGTTCACGGTTCACATATTGCTGAAGCCTGGCTTGGATAATTTTGAGCATGACTTTACTAGCATGTGAGATAAGTGCAATTGTGTGGTAGTTTGAGCATTCTTTGGCATTGGCTTTCTTTGGGATTGGAATGAAAACTGACCTTTTCCAGTCCTGTGGCCACTGCTGAGTTTTCCAAATTTGCTGGCATATTGAGTGCAGCACTTTGAGAACATCATCTTTCAGGATTTCAGGATCATGGCAAATAGATGGGGAAAAAATGGAAACAATGACAGACTTTATTTTCTTGGGGTTCAAAATCGCTACAAATGATAACTTCAGCCATGAAATTAAAAGACACTTGCTCTCTGGAAGAAAAACTATGATGAACGTAGACAGAGTATTAAAAAGCAGAGACTTCGCTTTGCCAACAAAGGTCTGTCTAGTCAAAGCTATGGTTTTTTCAGTAGTCATGTTTGGATGTGAGAGTTGGAGCATAAAAAGGCTGAGGACTGAAGAACTGATGCTTTCAAATTGTTCTGGAGAAGACTGTTGAGAGTTCCTTGGACTACAAGGAGATCAAAACAGTCTGTCTTAAAGAAAATCAACCCTGAATATTAATTGGAGGGACTGATGCTGAAGCTCCAATACTTCGGCCACTGATGAGAAGAGTCAACTCATTGGAAAAGACCCTAATGCTGGGAAAGATTGAGGGCAGGAAGAAAAGAGGACAACCACAGATGAAATGGTTGGATGGCATTATTGACTCAATGGGCATGAGTTTAAGCAAGCTCCAGGAAACAGTGAAGGAAAGGGAAACCTGGTGTGAAGGAGTCCATGGGGTTGCAGAGCTGGACACAACTGAGTTACTGAACAAGAACCATGAACTCTACAATGTGACCCTACTTGGATATAATTGCAGATGTAATTAATTAGAGGATTTGGAGATGAAATTCTTCTGGGCCCTGAATCCAGTACCACTGTCCTTACAAGAAGATGAGAGGACACAGACAAAGAAAAGAGTGATGAGATGATGAGAGTGGAAATTGGAATGATGCATATTCAAGCTAAGGAACATGGATTGTAGTCAACCACCAGAAACTGTCAGAGAGAGAAAGGGTGATTTTCCCCTCAAAGCCTTCCAAAGGAACCAATTGTACTAACATCTTGATTTTGAACTTTTAGTTTCTAAAACTGTGAGATAATACATTTCTGTTGTTTTACCTCACCAAGTTTGTGGTAATTCTTATAGTTCTAATAATCTAAGTGTGTTAGTCACTAAGTTGTGTCTGACTCTTTGCAACCCCATGGACTATAGCCCACTAGATTCCTTTGTCCATGAAATTCTCCAGGCAAGAATACTGGAGAGGGTAGCTATTTCTTCCCGACCCAGGAATTGAACCGAGGTCTTCTGCATTGCAGGTGAATTCTTTACCATCTGAGCCACCTGGGGAGCCCTGTCTGAGCCACAAGGGAAGCTGAGTAATCTAATACACCCATATTACAAATCAATAGAGAGAAGAGAGTTATTAGATAAATGATGTTGAAATATATATTAGGAATTTTTAAAAAATGGAGTTATATCTTTTAGTTTCAACTAATTGTTCAGTCACTAAGTCATGTCTGACTCTTTGTGACCCCATGGGCTGCAGCATGTCAGACTTCCTTGTCCTTCACTCTCTCCCTGAATTTGCTCAAACTCATATCCATTGAGCTGATGATGCCATCCAACCATCTCATCCCCTGTTGCCCCCCTTCTTTTCTTGTCCTCAATCTTTCTCAGCATCAGGATCTTTCCAATGAATCAGGTCTTCACAGTGGCCAAACTATTGCAGCTTCAACTTCAGCATCAGTCCTTCTAATGAATATTTAGTGTTGATTTTCTTTAAGATTGGCTGGTGTGATCTCCTTGTAGTCCAAGGACTCTCAAGAGTCTTCTCCAGCACCACAGTTTGAAAGCATAAGTTCCTCAGTGCTCAGCCTTCTTTATGGTCCAATTTTCACATCTAAACATGACTATTGGAAAAACCATAATTTTGACTATATATATTTTTAAGTCCCTGATGAGTTAGATTTAAAGGTGATGGCAAACTTTAAAACTTTGATCAGAAATTAAGGAGATACTTTTTTAACCTCAAGATAGAGAAAATGCTAAATAAAAAACTGATAAAGTTGATCGTTCTAAATTTGAGAGCCTCTGTTCATCAGAACACACCATCAATAAAGTGAAAAGATTAGCCCCAAACTTGAAAAAGATATTCACATAGCATATTATTGGCAAAGTGTCATTTTAAAAATATACAAAGAACTCTTACAAATCAACAAGATTAGTAAGCCAAAACACAGTTGAAAAATGAGCAAATTACATAAGCAGAATTTTACAGACTAAGAAACATAATTGATGAATATTTTGAAAGATAACACATTCAAAAACATGGAAATGGAAATGCAGATTAACATAGTGAAGTATCATCTCACTCTCACTGGAAAGGTAAAAATTAGGAAATCTACAATACCAAGAGGTTAAACTTGATGGAAAGTTTTACATCCTGTAAAGTGTTTATCATTTTGGAAAGTAATATGGTGATTTGATCTTATCATGTGAAGTTGCACATTTTTATCTGCCCAGCAGTTCCATTTTTAGGCATATGAATGTATGTTCTAGAAAAACTTTTGCACCCATGCACCAGAAAACAGGTATAAGAATGCTTATAGAATCATAGATTTTAATAGCAAAAAAGTGAAACAACTAAAATATAGATTGGTAGAATGAAAAGGTAAAATACAGCATATTCTTATGATATAATATCATGCAGAGAAGAAAACAGGGCTTCTCAGGTGGCTCTGTGAGTAAAGAATCCTCCTGCAATGCAAGAGACACAGATGTGGGTTTGATCTCTGGATCAGGAAAGCCCCCTGGAAGAAGGCATGGCAACCCATTCCAGTATTCTTGCCCAGAGAATCCCATGGAGAGAGGAACCTAGCAGGCTATAGTCCATAGGGTCATAAAAAGTTGGATATGACTTAAGGATGCATACATGCAGAAGAAAAAAATGACAATTACATGCAGCAAAACTGATAAATCTTAGAAACATAAGATTGAGTTAAGAAAGGTCACAAGAAAACAAAGTACAAAACAATAGTGATCATGGTTAATATCCACATAGCAGTTACTCTATGCCAGGTAAACTCTAAGCAGTTCATTCAGTCTCCATGAAGTGAAGTGAAGTCGCTCAGTCGTGTCTGATTCTTTGCGACACCATGGACTGTAGCCTACCAGGCTCCCCTGTTCATGGGATTTTCCAGGCAATAGTACTGGAGTGGGTTGCCATTACCTTCTCCAGTGGATCTTCCTGACCCAGGGATCGAACCCACATCTCTCGCATTGTAGACAGACACTTTGCCATCTAAGCCACCAGGGAAGTCCTATAACAACCCTTTAAGATCTTACAAAGAAGACCTTCATGACCCAGATAATCACGATGGTATGATCATTCATCTAGAGACAGACATCCTGGAATGTGAAGTCAAGTGGGCCTTAGGAAATATCACTATGAACAAAGCTAGTGGAGGTGATGCAATTCCAGTTGAGCTATTTCAAATCCTGAAAGATGAAGCTGTGAAAGTGTTGCACTCAATGTGTCAGCAAATTTGCAAAACTCAGCAGTGGCCACAGGACTGGAAAAGGTCAGTTTTCATTCCAATCCCAAAGAAAGGCAATGCCAAAGAATGCTCAAACTACTGCACAATTGCACTCATCTCACATGCGAGTAAGTAATGCTCAAAATTCTCCAAGACAGGCTTCAGCAATACGTGAACCATGAACTTCCAGATGTTCAAGCTGGTTTTAGAAAAGGCAGAGGAACCAGAGATCAAATTGCCAACATTCACTGGATCATCAAAAAAGCAACAGAATTCCAGAAAAATATCTATTTCTACTTTATTGACTATGCCAAAGCCTTTAACTGTCTGAATCACAATAAACTGTGGAAGATTCTGAAAGAGATGGGAATACCAGACCACCTGACCTGCCTCTTGAGAAACCTGTATGCAAGTCAGGAAGCAACAGTTAGAACTGGACATGGAATAACAGACTGGTTCCAAATAGGAAAAGGAGTGTGTCAAGGTTGTATATTGTCACCCTGCTTATTTAACTTATATGCAGAGTATATCATGAGAAACGCTGGGCTGGAAGAAACACAAGGTGGAATCAAGATTTCTGGGAGAAATATCAATAACTTCAGATATGCAAAGGACACCACCCTTATGGCAGAAAGTGAAGAACTAAAAAGCCTCTTGATGAAAGTGAAAGAAGACAGTGAAAAATTTGGCTTAAAGCTCAACGTTCAGAAAACTAAGATCATGGCATCTGGTCCCATCACTTCATGGGAAATAGATGGGGAAACAGTGTCAGACTTTATTTTTCTGGGCTCCAAAATCACTGCAAATGGTGACTGCAGCCATGAAATTAAAAGATGTTTACCTCTTGGAAGGAAAGTTATGACCAACCTAGACAGCATATTAAAAAGCAGAGACATTACTTTGTCAACAAAGGTCCATCTAGTCAAGGCTATGGTTTTTCCAGTAGTCATGTATGGATGTGAGAGTTGGACCATAAAGAAAGCTGAACACTGAAGAATTGATGCTTTTGAACTGTGGTGTTGGAGAAGACTCTTGAGAGTCCCTTGGACAGCAAGGAGATCCAACCAGACCATCCTAAAGGAGATTAGTCCTGGGTGTTTATTGGAAGGACTGATGTTGAAGCTGAAACTCCAATATTTTGGCCACCTGATGGGAAGAGCTGACTCATTTGGAAATACCCTGATGCTGGCAAAGATTGAGAGCAGGAGGAGAAGGGGACAACAGAAGGTGACATAGTTCCATAGCCTCACTGACTCAATGGGCATGGGTCTGGAAGGACTCCAGGAGTTGGTGATGGACAGGGAGGCCTGGAGTGTTGCAGTTCATGGGGTCTCAAAGAGTCAGACATGTTGAGCAACTGAACTGAACTTAACAACCCTTTGGAGGAGATATTATTATCTTCGTTTTACCAGTGAGGAAACTGAGCCTTTAAGTGGTATGTGCCTTGTGTAAGTTTACCTCGCTTGGTAATGACACTGATAGAGTCAGTGTCATGGCAGTTTGACTTTTAATTACTGTGTTTTGCTGCCTCTCAATCTGGCTTATGTCTATCTATTTATCTTCCTCTATCGAGCTGTCAATATGATGCCATTCTTATTAGGTTCAAAAACAAGTAACACTATTGTTTAAGGATACATTCATATGAGCACAAAATAAAATATCAAGATCAAGGTCATAATCAACTCAAAACTGACAAAAATTCACTTATCTCTGGTTGAGAAATAGGAGATGGGACTATGGAGTTAATTAGCAGTAAGTGATGCTCTGATTCTCGAGGTGGGTAGTGGGCTCACTGGTGTTCCTTTAATTATGGTTAACTTACATCTGTGTTACATATATTCTTTAATATGTGTCAGACTGTATGACACAAATTATAAAAATGGTCTCTCTTGATTCCCCCCACCCCATGCTTTCCATTTCTCCCTTTTTGTTTTACTTTGCAGGAAATTTCTTTTTCTTCCAGATTTTGGGTATTACTTTTAATTTTGGCAATCACATTTTTAGTTTCTAAGATTTCTTTTTTGTTTCCTAGTTCTCTTTTGACATTGCAGCCTAAACTTACTTTGCAGCTGTAGCATCTTCTCAAATCTCTCTAAACATTCACTGGGACTTGTTTTTAAAGCTTTTACTGTTTATTGTGTCTGCTTTCTCTGGGTCCAGTTGTTTGATTTGTCAGCATTGCCCTGTTTCACATATGCTATTGTTTTCTTCATCAATTTGGTGGACTTTGGTTATGAATGAAAAATTGGGTGATACATAAGGAAGACATTGTAGGCCATCCTTCTTAGGGGCAACTTGCTTAGGGCTCATTCCTGGGATCCTGGGAAGATGTTTCTGTTTAATGACAGGAAAGCTCTCTCCTGAGGCTTCTATTTTAAACTTTTTTCCCCTGGCAGGCTCAAACCTGGACCCAAAAGTGATCATGAATCCCCATTTTCTTCTTATTTATGATCTGTAAAATTTTTAATTTCATTTTTTTTCTTTTGAACTTGGCTATGTATTTTAAAGTTCGCTTTTAACAAAAATTTTTATCTGTATGTCTGTAGCAGGAGTGATAATGGAGATTCTTTTCTATAAGCTTGGTAGACTATCTTGGCAGGAATCTGCACTATGACTTATATAATTCTTTTAGAAAATGCCTCTGCTTATGTGATATTTAGTCTATCTCCATGGGCAGGGAACTTTGGTACACATGGTGAGAAAAAAATCAGAAAAAAGAAGGATCCCTACCAGATCCTCTATTTATAAGTCCCAGAGTTATCTACTACCAACCAAAAGCTGGTTTTCATTCTTCTTTTAACAGCAACCCATTACTATCTAGAATGTAGCTTTTCTCTCTTGTACTGGCTCCTAGCTCACAGTTCCCTATGTTAGTTTGTGATTTTATATAATAATGCTGAAGCGCTAAGCCTAGAGACTTTCTTACCCTCATCATTAGTTCAGACCTCATACACACTTTGCTCCACTACACAAATAAAGAGTAGATGTTGTTCCACTTTACTCCCCTTGTCTGGGGACGGATGGCATCACCAACTCGATGGACGTGAGTTTGAGCAAGCTCTGGGAGTTGGTGATGGACAGAGAAGCCTGGTGTGCTGCAGTCCATGGGGTTGCAAACAGTCAGACACTACTGAATGACTGAACTGAACTAACCCAGGATGATCTCATCTCAAGATACTTAATTACATCTACATAAACCTTTCTGCCAAAGAAGGTCACATTCACAGGTTCTTGGTGGACATATCTTTTGGGAGACACCATTTATCCCATTTTACAAGGAGCTTAGGCATTGACTTGCAGGTAGTGAGGAGTCCTTCAGACTTTACCAAGGCTTTGGTAAAGTCCACCTCACCAGTCCATCCACAGGTCTAAGCAATTGTTCCAGTTTCTCAGTTTCTATGACTTGAACCATCTCCCATGATATTTGGCCTGTATTCTCCAGCTCCTTCTTGGGCTTAAATATTGTACATCATATTCTCAGCTTCCAAATATGTTCTGAAAACAATTCAGTTTTCCAAACTGTTGAAAACTCATTAACTTTTATCTTCACTCTTCACTTATCCAGATATAACTCCCAAATTGGTATCTCTAGCTCAGCCTGTTGTATTTTTACAATAGCTTACCCAAGAGGCCATCAAAATCAACATTTCAAAAATGGAAGAATAATCCTTTTCTGAACACTTTTCTCTTTTGGTGTCTCTGTATAATCATCAGATTTGCTCAATCTGGAACTATGGGAAGCATCAGAGACCATTCTGTTATTCAGTCCCCACATCTAAGCAGTTTAGTTCTACTGAGCATAACTTCTAAATATTTCAATCTCTCTTTCTCTCCATCCTTACTACCACAGCCCTTGCTGAGTCATCTTACTGTGATAGAAATCTTATCACTTCTTGTGAAAAGTCTGAAGGACTTTTATGTAGATGTAATTAAGTATCTTGAGATGAGATCATCCTGGGTTAGTTCAGTTCAGTCATTCAGTAGTGTCTGACTGTTTGCAACCCCATGGACTGCAGCACACCAGGCTTCTCTGTCCATCACCAACTCCCAGAGCTTGCTCAAACTCACGTCCATCGAGTTGGTGATGCCATCCAACCATCTCATCCTTTGGGCCCTAAATCCAATGACAAATGTCCTTAGAGGAGCAGAGAAGGAAAGAAACTTCAGAGGACAAGATAATGTGGAGATGGAGGTAGAGATTAGAATGATGCTGTCTATAAGTCAAGGAACATCAAGAATCATCAGCAGCTACCAAAAAGTAGGAGAGAGGCATGGAACTGATTCTACTTCAGAGCCTTCAGAAAGAATTAACCTTGATTTCGAACTTCTGGTCCCAAATTGTGACAGAATAAATCTGTTGTTTTTAATCATCTTGTTGTTCTGTTGCTCAGTTATATCTGACTCTTTGCAACCCTGTGAATTGCAGCATGCCAGGCTTCCTTGTTCTTAGTAGTAATTTTTACAGCAGTCCTATCAAACTAATGTACACCCCAATATGATGAATATGGCCCACTGTTTAATTTGGCCCACTCTTAAGACTCAGTATTCCTTATTTTGTATTTGAATTAATTGCATGATCTATGCTTTTCCACTATATAGACTATGTTCTTATTTGTTTCCATGATTTTCCTCACTTCTTACTGAAAGCCTGCTGCCCTGACAATACTCAAACCCATTTTCTTGACTCCCATCCTTCCTTCAGGGTTTGGCTTGGGCATTGTCTCCAGGAAGCCTGCTGCCCCCTCATGTTGGTGCACCTGTTGCCTTCTCTACACTTTCATGTTTGGAGCTCATTCTCATTTAAAAACTAATAATGAGAATTCATGAGGCAAAGGTGCATTATTTTTTTTCCCATTTGAAATGGAAGGGCCAAAGTCTGCTTCTAGAAAGAAGAAAACTAGCAGCCTTTTGGAAATTACTCCAGCATCTGATAAGGGAGTGATTGAGTCTGCAGACTGTCAGCCCTATGTAGAAACCTCTGATAATTTTAGCTCCCAATGTGCTTCTTAGTTGGTCAATCATGTCTAACTCTTTGTGATCCCATGGCCTGTAGCCCACCAGGCTCCTCTATCCATAGAATTCTCCAGGCAAGAATACTGGAGTGGGTTGACATGCCCTCCTCTTCCTAAACCCAGGTCTCCTGCATTGCTGGCAGATTCTTTACCATGTAAGCCACCAGGGAAGCCCAAAATGAAGAATAATATGACTGCAAGATTAGAAGGGAAAGACTCAGAGACTGACTTCCCTTTGTTAAGAAGGAGAAAAAACAAAAAAAGGAGTAGTGCACTGATTGGTAATAGTGAATTTCTTTAAATGTTATTCTAAGTTATCTGTTATCTACCTCTAGGATTTATGGAATATTGTACTAATTGAAAACTATGCTTATCTGCCCTATTGATTCTATTGCTATAAGAGATACACAATTGAAAAGAAAAACATACTCTTCATTTAACTCCATTCTCCACTCTTTTGAGATGAATGGCTGGTTAAAAAAGGTACTATGCCACTTGTTAATGAACTTCCAATGTGTTAAGAGAATTTGGAAGGAAACAAATTGATTTCTAATGATTTTTCCCAGACAATACTTAGCTGAGTTGTGGCAGATATCAATCCGGTCATTCTTTTAATAGCAAAGTTTGGGAAATACAGAAAGTGGTATCAACATGCTGTTTTTTTTGGTTTGTTTATTTTTTTTATGGTAGCCATTGTGATGGTATAAATTTGGAGTGATATCACTCAGAAACACAAAAATATATTGTAGATCTTAATTATTGTATATACAATAATATATATCTTAATTATATTGGAATTTCTGTATTTTGTTTTATTTTAATTAATTTTTATTGGAGTATAGTTGATTTGTAATTTCTATATTTTGGTTTTCCCTTTAAATCCATGTCCTGAAATAGGAGTGCTCTTCACATTATGAATCCATGAGAAATGAAATTAAATAGGGCATATTTCCCTCATTTATTTATTTTATTTTTAAACTTTTTATTTTATTTTATACTGAAGTATAACAGTGTTGTAAGAGTTTCAGGTGGACAGCAAAAGGACTCCTTCAAACATATACATGTATACATTCTTCCTTAAACTCCCCCACTCCACTCCCATCCAGGCTACCACATAACATTGAGCAGAGCTCCCTTTTCTATACATTGGTTATCCAAACTCTCTAACTGTCCCTTCCTCCTCTTTTTCCCTGCTGGCAACCAGAAATTCATTCCCTAAGACTGTGGTTCATTTTATAAATAAGCTCATTTGTATCATTTCTCTTTAGATTCTGCATCTAAGGGATGTCATACAATGTTTCACTCAGTATAACAATCTCTAGGTCCATTTATGTTGTTGCAAGTGACATTATTTTATTATATTTAATGGCTATGTAATATTCCATTGTCTATATGTACCACATCCTCTTTATCCATTCCTGTCAATGGACATTTAGGTTGCTTCCATGTTTTGGCTATTGTAAACAGCGTCGCAATGAACACTGGGGTGCATGTATCCATGGCAAAGAATCTGCCTGCAATGCAGGAGAACTGGGTGTGAACCCTGCACCAGAAAGATCCGCTGGAGAAGGGAATGGCCACCCACTCCAGTGTTCTTGCCTGGAGAAATCCCATGGACAGAGAAGCCTGGCAGACTACAGTCCATGGAGTTGCAAAGAGTCACACAATTGAGCAATCAATACTTTAGATGTCAAGTAGGTTGGTAGATATTAAAGTGTGGAATTCAGGAAAGTAATTGGGTTGGAGATTAATACTTGGAAATCATCAACATAGAGCTGATTGTTAAAGTCAGAAAATAGAGTGAAATTACCCATTAAGGCTGTTAGAGTAAATAGTGACTAAGACTGAACCCTGCAAAATCCCGTAATTTAAAATAAAAAGAAGGATCTAGCAAAGGAGAGCAAGTAGGAGGGAAGAGTCAGTGCCAGGAGAATATGGTGTCTCTGAAGCCAGTGCAAAATGTCAAATGCTGCTGAAAAGCTGAATTGAGATGTGAACTTCTCACTCAGTTGTGTCATTCACTCAGTTGTGTCTGACTCTTTGCGACCCCGTGGAATACTGGAGTGGGTTGCCATTCCCTTCTTCAGGGCATCTTCCCAAACCAGAGATAGAACCTGGGTCTTCTGTATTACAGGCAGATTCTCTACCATCTGAGCTACAGGGAAGCCCATTATTTGGCTGCATAGAGATTTCTGGTGATGTTGACAGGAGCAATTTCAGTGAAGGTGTAAGATAAAAGCCCTATAGGAATGGGTTCAAGAGAATCTATGCAAAGAACTAACGGAGACAGTGAATACAGAAAATTTGAAAAAGAATTTTTCGTAAAGAGAAGTGAGAAATGGGGCAGAGGTGGAGCAGAATATGGGGATACAGAACATAATGCAGCTTGTTTGATAGGGATTTCAAGGCTACTTACAATAAAAAAGAAACAGTAGATTAAAACCTCAAAACTTCAAAGCAATAATTTCAAAGGAATTCAAAGCATAAAACTTTTTTCTTTGTGGCAGAAAGGTAGGCATATTTCTTTTAAACAGACAAACATGCCCATTCCACAGTATCCTCAATGTAAACAAAGCGATTTCTATATTCACAATCCAGAAACTTGTAAACTATTGAACTTAAAAAAGTTCAGTAAAGCTGTTGTACATAAGATCAATATACACAAATCATTTGCATTCTTATCTGTCAGTAGTAAAAATACTGGATTTTAGAATCTATTTCACAGTAAAATGGATTTTTAATATGTAATATCTAAAAAAATAACAAAACAAAAATTCCTAGAAAATAATTCAGAATCTATGCAACAAAAGATGTACAGAATCTATATGTGTAACATTATCAAAAGACATAAAGGATGTATGCAAAAGAGATAAATCAACTTCAGTCCTTTAAAAGAATGATTTAGTTCTTGTAAAGATGGCAGTTCCCCTGAAATTAATCCATTCATTCAATGCAATTAAATACTTAATCAGGTGTGTGTGTGTTCATGAAACTCTACAAAGGGTCGATAATAGCCAAGACATTTTGAAAGAAAATAAGAATAAAGTAGATTGTCTTGCCCCATTATAAAACTATAATAATTAAGGTAACATTGGCACAAGAAAGATCAAATAAACCAACGGATCAGAATAGAAATCCCAGAAAAGGTATTATGTATATATGGAAAATTGATATGTGGCAGAAGTAGCATTTATAATTACAAACCATTTTGATTAATGATAACAGTTATCCAGATGGAGAAATAAAACATCCTTATATCACATCATATGTGGAAGTATATGATTATAAAACTAAAAGATAAAAGTAAGCAATTTTTTATAGAAAAAAATGTGTATTATTCCTGCCATAACCAGGTTCTATCCTTAGGAAAATATCTGACAGTTGAGGAAAATCCTACGAAATAAATAACTGTACATTTATTTTGAGTACAGTGCTAACATTAAAAGAGTCCATGTTAGCAAAGACAAATAAAGGCTGAAGTATTACAGAATACGGAGACTTAATAGACATAACAGATGTTCAAGCTGGCTTTAGAAAAGGCAGAGGAACCAGAGATCAAATTGCCAACATCCAGTGGATCATCAGAAAAGCAAGAGAGTTCCAGAAAAATATCTATTTCTGCTTTATTGACTATGCCAAAGCCTTTGACTGTGTGGATCACAATAAACTGTGGGAAATCGGAAAGAGATGGAAATACCAGACCACCTGACATGCCTCTTGAGAAACCTGTATGCAGGTCAGGAAGCAACAGTTAGAAGAGGACATGGAACAACAGATTGATTCCAAATAGGAAAAGGAGTACATCAAGGCTGTATATTGTCACCCTCCTTATTTAACTTATATGTAAAGTACATCATGAGAAACGCTGGACTGAAAGAAACACAAGCTGGAATCAAGATTGCCAAGAGAAATATAGATGTTCAAGCTGGTTTTAGAAAAGGCAGAGGAACCAGAGATCAAATTGCCAACATCCGCTGGATCATGGAAAAAGCAAGAGAGTTCCAGAAAAATATCTATTTCTGCTTTATTGACTATGCCAAAGCCTTTGACTGTGTGGATCACAATAAACTGTGGGAAATCGGAAAGAGATGGAAATACCAGACCACCTGACATGCCTCTTGAGAAACCTGTATGCAGGTCAGGAAGCAACAGTTAGAAGAGGACATGGAACAACAGATTGATTCCAAATAGGAAAAGGAGTACATCAAGGCTGTATATTGTCACCCTCCTTATTTAACTTATATGTAAAGTACATCATGAGAAACGCTGGACTGAAAGAAACACAAGCTGGAATCAAGATTGCCAAGAGAAATATCAGTAACTTCAGATATGCAAAGGACACCACCCTTATGGCAGAAAGTGAAGAGGAGCTAAAAAGCTTCTTGATGAAAGTGAAAGATGAGAGTGAAAAAGTTGGCTCAACATTCAGAAAATGAAGATCATGGCATCTGGTCCCATCACTTCATGGGAAATAGATGGGGAAACAGTGGAAATAGTGTCAAACTTTATTTTTGGGGGCTCCAAAATCACTGCAGGGGGTGATTGCAACCATGAAATTAAAAGATGCTTACTCTTTGGAAGAAAAGTTATGACCAACGTAGATAGCATATTAAAAAGCAGAGACATTACTTTGTCAACAAAGGTCCATCTAGTTAAGGCTATGGTTTTTCCAGTGATTATGTGTGGATTGAGAATGGACTGTGAAGAAATCTCAGGGCCAAAGAATTGATGCTTTTGAACTGTGGTGCTGGAGAAGACTCTTGAGAGTCCCTTGGACTGCAAGGAGATCCAACCAGTCCATCCTAGAGGAGATAAGTCCTAGGTGTTTATTGGAAGGACTGATGTTTAAGCTGAAACTCCAATACTTGGCTACCTGATGTGAACAGCTGACTCATTTGAAACAACCCTGATGCTGGGAAAGATTGAAGGTAGGAGGAGAAGCAGATGACAGAGGATAAGATGGTTGGATAGTATCACTGACTCAATAGACATGAGTTTGGGTAAACTCCGGGAGTTGGTGATCGACAGGGAGGCCTGGTGTGCTGTGGTCCATGGGGTTGCAAAGAGCTGGACAGGACTGAGTGAGTGAACTGAACTGAACTGACTGATGGAGGCTTTTGGTTAAGCTCTTGTTGATTCATGGTCCCTGGAATCAGGAGTTTTCTGGTGTTCTCAAGTTTTGGATTTAAGCGTCCTGCCTCTGGCTTTCAATCTTATTCTTACACTAGCCTCAAGACTTCTCCATCCATATTGCACCAATGATAAAACATCTAGGTTAATGGTTAAAAGAGTCTCCACTGTAAGGGACACCCAGAGAGATTTGCAAGTTACATGGAGAAGAGAAGAGGGAGGAGGGAGATAGAGGTGACCAGGAGGAGAAGAGGTGGAATCAAAGGGGGAAAGAGCAATCTAGCCAGTAATCAATACCCTATGTGCTCTCCACAGTCTGGAACACTCAGGGAGGTTCACAGAGTTACATAGAGAAGATAAGAGGGAGGAAGGAGATAGAGGTGACCAGGAGGAGAAGTGGAGGAATCAAAAGAAGAGAGACTGATCTAGCCAGTAATCAGTTCCTAAGTGTTCTCCACAGCCCAGAACACCCAAAGAGATTCACAGAATCTGGTAGAGAAGAGAAAGGGGAGGGAGGCGATAGAGGTAGAGAAAAAAGAGTCTCAAAGTGGGAGAGGGCAATCAAGCCAGTAATCACTCTCCTAAGTAAAAATTGGTACTGAAGATTGGATTCTTAAAGGTATCAAACTGATAACAAATACCAAAAAGCAAAGATCAAAAATCTAGAGTAGAGGTTAGACTCTCAAAAATACAATATTAAAAAAGCAAAACAAAATCACAAAAATTATTTTAAAAATATATGAAATTTGCTTTAAAAATAGGGTCTTTTTTTGCAAGGTAATGGTAGGTTATAAAAATGAAAATTAAAGGAGTAATATAGAACTTTAAAAATTAAAGACATTAAAAAATGATAATAGTGAAATATATCTAGGAATTTCTTTGAAGCTGTTGAGGGCAGTGTGGGGTCAGCTCAGTTTCTGATAGTTCCTTGTTCCTGCTTATACTTCTTCTCAAGGTCTGTAAGCCCCTTCCAATGTAGTCAATGTTAACTACAGGGTTTTAACCTGTTGCACCTGTCACTTCTACAGCTGTTCTGTCTTCTTTATTTTGGCTTCCTCTATTTGCAAGTCTCTTCAGTGTCTAATTTCTGCTTTGACACAGGGTGTGAAGCTGGTCACTTATTTAGGCTCACTTGTTCAGCTGTGCTGTGGAGAGGGAGCAACACGGCAAACAAATATCACTGGCGTGTGTGGGGAGTGCTCGCAGTGTCTGGGCCACACTGGGTTTGTCCCCGCTCACGGCGTGTGTGCATTCCCAGTCTGTACTGCTCATGCTCCAGGTTGCTCTGCAGGGGAACTGTCTAAAGTGGGCCTTGGATTGCGTGCACTTCCCAGGTCTAAACTGCTCAAGTTCAGGTTCTTGGGTACTCCACAGTGGCACAGACTGGGTTGGGCCTCCATTGTGTGCCCTTCCCAAGCCTGAGCAGCTCAGGTGACCAGGTGCTTGGCAAGCATGCTCTTCCCAGGTGGGTGGTGCATCTTATCACCTCTCAAGTCCCAGCCCCTCGGTTTCCTGGGTGCACAGTGGGAGCACCGTCTCAGGTGTGCTGTGTGTCTCCTCTGGGGAGCTGATCTCTGCCTGTGACCTTCCTGGCAGATGTCAACTGTCCAGGACCCCAGGAAGACTTTCTCCTCACAGTTTGGTGGAGGATGCCATCTCTGGGGCAGAGATTGCCCCTCGCCTTCCAGGTCTGGATGTCACCCTCCTGCCTCTCTGCCTCTGGCGGGGGGATGGTCTGGTCTGCAGCCAGCTAGCTCTCCTCTGGAGGATTCATTCAATCCTTTGTTCTGTGAGCAGGCCAGATTGTGCCTTCTAGCTTTCTGCAGGAAAGTTCTCTCTCTTTTTTCCCCTCTCTGGCTATCCCACAGTTTGTGGTGCTATCTCACGTTAGCTCCCTCAGATTGTCCTCAGGTCACTGAGGACTGGTCCTTACCCTAAGCAGTGCCACCCGCTCCTCCCTGTTCAGCCCCTGCTCACTGCCAGCAGACGGGAGCATCTGGGCTACTTCTCCACTGGGAGTTGCGGTTAGGCACATAATCTGTGGATTTTTTTCCCCTCCTGATTATGTTGCCCTCGGAGATTCCAAAACTCCCCATAGACCCGCCATGAGAGGGTTTCCTGGTATTTGGAAACTTCTCATTCACGACTCCCTCCTCGTGGATCTCCATCCCTACCTCTTTTGTCTCTTCTTATCTTTTATATTTTGTCCTACCTCCTTTCGAAGAGAATGGGCTGCCTTTCTGGGTGCCTGGTGTCCTCTGCCAGGGATCAGAAGCTGTTTTGTGGAATTTGCTCAGCATTCAAATGATCTTTTGATGAATTTGTGGGGGAGAAAGTGGTCTCCCCATCCTACTTCTCCACCATTTTAGAATTGCCCCTCCTCTGTCTTTTCTAAATGCAGCTTGTACATCTGGAAGTTCCCAGTTCAGGAACTGTTGGAGCCTCGCTTGGAGAATTTTGAGCATTACTTTTCTAGCATGTGAGATGAGTGCACTTGTGTGGTAGTTTGAACAATCTTTGACATTGTCTTTCTATTGAATTGGAATGAAAACTGACTTTTTCCAGTCCTATGGCCACAGCTGAGTTTTCCAAATTTGCTGGCAGATTGAGTGGATATAAGCTCCAGTGCTCATACTGAGGACAGTGCTGGCAGATGTTTAATTCATTGTTACTAATTTTGAAGAGCAATTTGACACAAATCATGTAAACCAAGTTTCCATTTTCATATGTTAACACGTTAGTCAAATGGTCACATAGGTGTACAAGAAACATGTATAAAGAAGCTTATTATAGCACTTTCTGTGATGATAAATTTTAGAAGCAATAAAATTGCCCATTAAAGTAGAATGGATAAATATCTGTGGTATGTTTATACAGTGGAATACTATATTATACTTTTGTTAAAATGAACAAGTTTCATGTACCAAGACTGATTAATCTCAAAATTTTCAGTAAAAGAAAAAAAGCCAGTTGCAGGATGCTATCATTTATGTATACTTTAAAATCATCTAATCAATTCTAGGTATTGCTTATAAATATTATGGATTGAAACTCCTGTACTTTGGCCACCTCATGTGAAGTGTTGACTCATTGGAAAAGACTCTGATACTGGGAGGTATTAGGGGCAGGAGGAGAAGGGAACGACAGAGGATGAGATGGCTGGATGGCATCACCGACTCAATGGACATGAGTCCGAGTGAACTCCAGGAGTTGGTGATGGACAGGGAGGCCTGGCGAGCTACGATTCATGGGATCTCAAAGAGTCGGACACGACTGAGTGACTGAACTGAACTGAAGCTCCAGTACTCGGAATGTGACCCTTTTGGGAGATAGCATTATTATGGATGTATTAGATAGTTAACAATTTACTTACTTATTCGGCTCTACTAGGTCTTTGTTGTGTCATGCAGTCTTTTGTTATGGTACATGTAATCTCCAGTTGTGTCACTTGGACTCAGCAGTTTCAGCTAGTGGGCCTAGATGCTTCGTGGCACATGGGATCATAGTTTCCCAGCCAGGGATCAAATCTGAGTTTCCTGCATTGTAAGGCAGATTCTTAACCACTGGTCAACCAAAAAGTCCCATGGATGTATTCCCGCCTGGAAAATTCCATGGGCAGAGGAGACTGGCATACTGCAGTCCATGGGGTCTCAAAGAGTCAGACACGACTGGGCATGCACACAACACACACACACACACATAGTGTTAGGGAGTGTTCTATTTTCACTCTTTTACATGCAGCCATCCAGTTCTCCCAGCACCACCTATTGAAGAGACTGTGTTTTCTCTATAGTATGCTCTTGTCTCCTGTGTCATAGATTAGGTGACCATAAGTGTGTGGGTTTGTCATGGGCCTTTCTATCCTATTCCATTGATCTATATTTCTGTTTTTGTGCTGGTATCCTACTGTCTTGGTTACTGTAGCTGGATGCAAGGATACTTCAACAAACATAAATCAATAAATGTGGAAGACCATGTCAACAAACTAAGACTAAAAACCATATGATCATCTCATAAGATGCAGAAAAAAATCTGACAAAATTCAATACCCATTTATGATTAAAAACTCTCCAGAATATGGGCACAGAGGGAGCCTGCCTCAATATAATAAAGGCCAAATGCAACAAACCCACAGCAAACATTATTTTCAATGGTGAAAAAGCAAAAGCATTTCCTCTAAGATCAGGAACAAGACAAAGGTGTGCCCTCTAGCCACTATTATTCAACATAGTTTTGGGAGTTCTAGCAATGGCAATCAGAGAAGAAAAGAAATAAAAGGAATAAGATCGGAAAAGAAGAAATAAAACTGTTGCTGTTTGCAGATGACATGATACTATACATAGAAAATCCTAACGATGCCACCAGAAAAATACTAAAGCTTATCAATGAATTTGATAAAGTTGCAGGATACAAAATTGATACACAGAAATCTCTTGCATTCCTATACATCAACAATGAAAGATCAGAAAGAAAAATTAAGGACATGATCCCATTTACCATTGTAACAAAGAGAACAAAATACCTAGGAATAAACTTACCTAAGGAGGCAAAAAATTTGTACTCTTAGGAAACTATAAAATATTGATGAAAGAAATCAAAGATAACACAGACAGATGGAGGGATATACCATGTTCTTGGATTGGAAGAAACAATATTGTGAAAATGACTATACTACCCAAAGAAATCTACAGGTTTGATGCAATCCCTATCAAATTACCAGTGGCATTTTTCACAGAATTAGAACAAAAAATTTATAATTTACAATTGGTATAGAAACACTAAAGACTCCAAAAAGTCAAAGCAATCTTGAGAAAGAAAATCAGAACTGAAGCAATCAGGCTTCTTGACTTCAGACTATACTACAATAATAATAATTTTTACCTGCACAATTATTTAAATGTAATTAGAAACCAATTAAAATATATTGAACTGGATTTTTCCTACCTGCAACTTCACCTAGCAGTCCAGATTCTGTCTTCACAAACAGAATCCTTCTTTGCCATCACTTCATCTTCCTAGATTGTTCTGTTCCTATTTTTTTCCTCTGAATTACCTCACCAAGTATTGGTTCTACATACAGATAACAAAGGGCTATGGGGGTACATCATTTTCTTGAAAAAAGTATTCATCTCTTGCAGCCCTGAACAGACTTTCCCCCCAACAAAGACAGTCTCTAACAACTTAAACTAATAAAGTTATAGATGTATCCAAGCTTCAGCATGCAACTCAGATGCACAAAAGGCTTTTTCAGCTTTCTTTCTGACTTACTACTCTTTGCTGAGGTGAGGACCCAGGGATCTGAGCTGGCAGTGCCGTTGTGAAGAGTGCTGGCCCTCAAGTCAAACAGGCTCAGTGGCCTTGAATAAATCAGCTCCTCAGATTATCATTGATTCTAAACTAATTGGGTTGCTACGTGGATTAAATGAGAAATTGCAAAAAAGTATCTGGTAGGAAGACTTAACAGATGTTGTCTAGGAAGACTTAATAAATGTTAGCCATTTTTATTTATTTTACTGGTCTCTGGCTCCACAGGAATGGGCATTCCTCTAGTGTTGGCAAGCTCCTCATTAACCAGGTGGATCATCTTAAGGAAAATATAATAGAGAATTTTGGTCTCCACAATTGAATTTATGACTTAATTTTTGATTTAAAATATCTTGAAGCACAAAAATTTCTTTTATTCCTTCAGATTTATTGAGATATATACTTGACAAATAATACTGTATAAATTTAAGTATACAGGTGTTGATTTTATACACTTACATATTACAAAATGATTAACACCATAGCATTAACTAATACTTCCATTAAGCACAAAGACTTCTTACATTGAGGCCAGTACTGAAATAGTCTAATTTAGTTCTTCCTCCTGTTTTTGTTCTCTGAATTATCTCACCAGGTGTTGATTCTACCCACACAACAAAGGATTATGGGGTTTCTTATAACCAAAGGCTTAAATTCTAACTTTTCCTTCGCTGCTAGATTAGGAAAAAATTTAATACTATCTCCTAGGGGAAATGTTCAGGATTTTCTAGTTCCTATGGGACTTTCCCTCAGTTCAGTTCAGTCACTCAGTCGTGTCCGACTCTTTGCGACCCCATGAATCACAGCACGCCAGGCCTCCCAGTCCATCACCACGTCTCGGAGTTC
>SJYC01143599.1:0-14496 GCA_006408675.1 Madoqua kirkii
GCATGTACCCTGCAATATTAACTGATCCTGTTTAGAATGATTCTTGTAAATAAAGTGAATAGGGCAGGCAAAGTGATTTTTGTAGATGAATTAGTATCTTTAAATGCCTACAGGAGCTTGCTTTAAGAGTAGTAAATTCTCACATAGCATGTAGATGGAATATGCCACATTTATGCAGGTACAGCAGAAAGACCCAACTGCCATTTTCTTTCTGAACAAAATTCCAAACTTGGATTTCTCTTTGGTTCTAAAACAAAGACTTTTTATTAATAGGATACGTATTTGTCCCACAGGTAAATTTCCCTCATGGAGGCACTTCTCAGTGGTTGTTCTGCATGAATGCTGCAGTCAAAGGTGTCCCACATGAATTCCTCATATGAATCTTAACTAGCAGTCTCAAATCTGTGTTGAAGATAGAGTCCTTATTCTGAATAATCTTGAAACAGTTTATAAGAGGAGGCAGAAAAAATATAGTATTGCTCCTGAGCACTTTCATGTTTACCTGGAACTCAAAATATGGATGTTAAAACAAATCTCTCTAGGACTTCCCTGGTGGTTCAGTGGCGAAGATTCTGCACTCCCAATGTAGAGGGTCTAGGTTTGATCCCTGATCGGGGAACTAGACTCCACATGTCACAACTAAAGATCTCACATGCTGCAACGAAGATCTGTATCAGCCAAATAAATAAAACTTTTAAAAACTTTAAAAATATGAAAAATAAAACAGACCTCACTGTCTTAATTTACCTCTTATTTAGAAATAATGATTTTTGTCATTATTTCATTATGTCATTCTCAGATCATGTCTCATATTTGCTTCCTTCTACCTTAAAAGACCAATTAGGTATTTTTGAAAACTGTGAATTAAGAGATAGGGTTAAGACTTTAAATATCTCTAAATAAAATATTTTATTAATTTTATAAATGAAATCTATAATTGGGATTGGCTAGCCTATAAATGATGGAGAAAGCAATGGCAGCCCACTCCAGTACTCTTGCCTGGAAAATCTCATGGACGGAAGAGCCTGATGGGCTGCAGTCCTGAGGTCGCTAAGAGTTGGACACGACTGAGCGACTTCACTTTCACTTTTCACTTTCATGCATTGGAGAAGGAAATGGCAACCCACTCCAGTGTTCTTACCTGGAGAATCCGAGGGACAGGGAGCCTGGTGGGCTGCCATCTGTGGGGTCACACAGAATCGGACATGACTGAAGTCTTAGCAGCAGGAGCAGCCTATAAATGAAATCCCACATTCCAGCAACAAAAAGTAAAGAAGATGGAGGAAGAAAGAATGGAGAAATGGAGAAGACAAATTCCTTTTTTGGATAAAGAGTTGTTTTGTACCTGGGGCCAGAGATTGAGGAGGATTAGATATATGGCTGATTCCTACTCTGAAGTAAGCACTTCTCTCTCTACAGTGTAATGTTAAATCACTGCATTCACACAGGAGTTCTGCAAGCCAGGTATCAGTATCCCCAAATAGGTGAGCAAGCTGAGGCTAGATATTTTAGGTAAACTGCCTATAGTAATTCAAGTAGTAAACAAACTCTCTTTGTAAATAGTTATCTTCTATGTAAATAATAAAAAGCAACAAGACCACCAAGAACAAAATGCCTGTTAAGTTTTCCTAATTATCAGAGCTTAGAGGAAAAACTTGGATAATTTAAACCATATTATTCAATGAACACCTTAACTGCTTAGTGAAAATGCTGTGCTTCTACACTCCCTAGAATCTAGGGTGGACTTCCCTGGTGGCTCAGATGGTAAAGCATCTGTCTACAATGTGGGAGACCTGGGTTCGATCCCTGGGTCAGGAATTTCACTGGAGAAGGAAATGGCAATCCACTCCAGTACTCTTGCCTAGAAAGTCCCATGGACAGGGGTGTCCATGGGGTTGCAGTCGGATACTACTGAGCAACCTCACTTTCACGTGGTACCTAGGAAGATGGAGATTTTGATGACATTAAGGTTGACAATGAATGTTTTCTTGACTAAATATTCACTTTATCACTGAGCATAACTAAAAAAAAATTCAAACCCATTGGAGTTTGTTACATGTTTACAGACCCAGAGCATTAGAATTATGAAAGATACTTGAACCCTGAACAGATCTAATTATCTATGAATTCCTGTTATGAAAAGGGGGAAAAAATTACTGGGTCAAAGTTAGGACATCTGGATTCAGCCTTGATGCTTATATTTAACAGCTACATGGTTATTATAAACTGTAAAAACAAACCACTTTGGGTATTGATTTCTTATCTGTATGGTGAAAACACTGAAATATAAAATTTGTTCTGATTCCTGTACTGTTAGAGTACCTCCTTCCTGCTGAAGACCTTTACATCAGAAAGAATTCATGAATGCTAAATTTGTCCTCAGCTTCCTGAAGGTGTATCTATTTTGCCCATTTAAATGATAGTATGGGTGGGTATAACATTCTGTGTTCAAAAGTATTTGTCTTTATAACTTTAAAGATATTGATTTACTGCCTCCCTCCATCCAGCATTATGGATAAGAAATCTCATTTCAATTTTATTTAACAAACAATTGTATAGAATGTACTATGTGCCAGACATTTGTTATATGTACTTTCTAGATATTAACTCACTTATTCCTTTAGCCACCTTAAGAGAAGGTATTATTATCATCCAATTTTACAAATAAGAAAGATGAAAGACTAAGAATAAAGAGCTTGTCTGAAGTTACACTGTTTGCAAATGATAGAATGAGGATTTAAATCCATGCACAAAAGCTCTTAACTAGTATACTCTGCTGGCTCTTTTACTCTTTTTTTTTTTTTTTTTGTACATCATCTATTTTATTTTTTGTAAAAACTTTTAGGATCTTCTCTTTTTCCTTGGTGTTCTGAAATTTCACCACAATGTGAATAAGTGTATGCACATGTGTGCATTTAATTCTATTCTACTTGATACTTGCTAAGCTCTTTCAATCAGGTGAGCTTTTTTTTTTTTTTTCAATTTTTGGAAATTTTACTTATACATTTATGTGTCTACTCCCTTGCGGGCTTCCCTAGTGGCTCAATGGTAAAGAATCTGCCTCCCAGTGCAGGAGATGTGGGGTTCGGTCCATGAGTTAGGAAGATCACCTGAAGAAGGAAATGGCAACATGCTCCAGTACTCTTACCTGGGAAATTTCATGGACAGAGGAGCCTGGCAGGCTACTGTTCATGGGGTTGCAAAGAGTCAGACAAAAGTTAGCAACAACAACAAATCTACTCCCTTACATTTTCTTTATTTTCTTTTTCAGAGCTCCTTTTAAACAGATGATGAAACTTCTCTATTTTTTGACCCTGTCCCTTCATTTTGCTTTCATACTCACATCTTTATTCATTTCTGCTGCATTCTGGTAAGATTCCTCCACTTAAACTTCTAGCTCATTAATTATTCTTATGCCAAATGTATTTTGCTTTGTAGACCATCTATTGAATTTCTTCAAAAATCTGATTTTTAATATCTATTACCTTGAATTGATTCTTCCCCATGCATACATATGTGTGTGTACATATGTACATCTACAAACATTATATTTTTCAAGCATGTTTTTGAGGAAATTAATTCAAGTGAGTTTACTGTCCTGCTCCACTAACGCAATTAATTATTCTTTCTTAGGGAGCATTTCCTGCATTTGTTGAGGTTACTGGCTCTCATGGTGTTGGGTTTCACCAAATACTTAGCAATTCTTTTACTAGGACACATTTTTTTCATAGAGAAATAACCAGCTAGTAGAATATCTTCTAATGGTTATGCTGGAAAAAGTAAGATCACTTGGTACATTAAAAAATACAAGAGATTTACTGAAAGATATAGGTACTCCAAGAGCATATTGAAAGTGAAACATGCACCAAAAATATGCACAGAAGAAACAACCGCAAAAAGGGATCCCAGGGGAAATAAGGAGGGTAAATTTCCAAGGGGTCCTTGTTCTTCCTGGACTCTTAGGAGGACATTTTAATGATGACATCCTGGTGTCTTGTCCTTGCACTCTGACTTAGTTCTTAATAATGTTTATTGCTTCTTCTCTCCCAAATTTCTCTTTCAAATCTCTCTTGTTCCTCTTGGTGCTTGCCCAACACCCCTCTGCCCACAACCTCACCAACGTGCATTTCACTAAGGATAATTTTTAGGGCAGCCACTGTATAACCAGAGTAATGATACACAAGTGTGTGACAGGAAGGAGAGAGAGTTGGGCCGACTGCAAGACCTGGTTCTTAATCTCAGAATTGAACTGAATTTTTGTTAGACTTTGACTTTCTGATATTTTTTAATTGCATGTAGTAAATATGCTTGGAGACTAATGTTTACACAAGTTTTGTGTTCAGAAATTTTGGAAACTGTAATTGTCAAAATTCTCTACTTTATTCTAGCAATATTAGACTTAAACTAAACATTTTGCTCAAAGAGACTATATATTTTGCTCAATTGATATCTTTAATCCAACATATATAATGAGATAAATGTGAGCATAAAATTAGAAAAAAGAGCTATACATTAAAATTAATTACAGTTTCTTTAGAAACGTGTCCATTAAAGTGCCAAATTATCATTAAGGATTAATCACATATAAGCTAAAAATTTCTGAAGAAAGTTTAGGCATTACAATTAAAGTTATAAAGATAATCAAATCATAGTCTTTAAAGGGAAAAGTCACTTTATCTCTAGATTCTGAATTTACAGATGGACAGATTCAGGTTAAGTCCTCTGAAGGGAAGGATGAAAGGTGTAATGAGCTTGGTGAAGAATCTGGTGGAGGGGAGAATGCAGAGAGCAGAAGCTGTTTACGGAAGACTCTGCCCCTGACTTGGAGTTTATTTCTGCTTCACTTTCCAGCTTCACATCCATAAAAAAAAAAGCTTCCCTAAGGTGAGTGCTAGGAAGCTGGTTGTGTCCCGAAGAGCACTGGACACAGATTCAGAAGCTGGGGTTATAGAGCTTACTCCTCTATGTGGTTGCAGAGGGAGTCTGGATGCATCTTAACACCTTGGAATCACATTGCCTTAAGCACAGAATGAAAATACAGAACTATGTGACTTTCCTTCTACACTCGGAAAGCCCGGGATAAAAGGGGAAGCATACTTAAACATTTTGGAGAACTTATGAAGAGCTAATCTTTCCTTTTAGTTTAAGTGAAATTACAAATGAAAAAAAGTGAGTCAATTTTCAGATTTCTTAAAAACAAAAATCATTTTGACTCTCCTTCCATATCTCTGTCAATGTACTATGTCTATTTGAAGTCCCAGGTCATTTCTGGCAACCCAGAAGTGGATTAACCAATTTCCCCTAGTCTAACACTGAGGGAGAAGGTGGAATTTAAGCCTTCAATTATAATAAGAAAGCCCATCCAAAGTTGATTGTGTGTAGAGTGACACACTATATAAAGAATGATGGTGACTTTACTTTGGATGATAATGATAACTGTTCTTTCTTCACAGTGTTTTCAGACCTCACTCACGTCTCCACACCATTCATTCTTTTCTCTCTTCCCCAAGACATATCTTCCCACCTCACCTCACCTGCATTTAAATCTACCTCCCTTTCTGATAGATCCAGAATTTCCAGCAAACACATCTTGCCAGGATCAAAGGCAAACACGTTTCCATAGCAGTCAAACCCTGCTCAGTGAACTTCACAGTGCATCCAAGTTGTTTGGTTGAAGTGGGGTTCTATATGAGCATAGTGCTAGAGATCTCACTCTTGTTGTGCAGACACTAGAGGAGACGGAAGCTGACAGCTGTATAACTCTCAGTGAAATGGCAAGTTTTCAAGGCTGCTTTGAAGTTTATAGAAGGAATGAAGAAACAGTACACAAGTGCTGCCTCTGTACAGTTCACCTAAAAACATTACATGTCATTATTTAGTGGAGTTAGTGAGGACAGAGAGAGACAAAGAGAGACACACACAGATCTAATGAAAGGGATTTATACATTCTATGTGTTAAGAAATGAGGAAGATTAGATGATCCTAAAACTCTGCCATGAAGACCATGAAGACTGTAGCTCTAATTTTTTCTAATCTCCTTTCCTCCCTCCCATGCGAAATATAATTGGGCTCTTTTTTTTTTTTTTTTTTTCTACTCGGTTTGACTGCAAACGGCTAACAAACGTGAAAAGAGGTTCAACTTCAATTGCCTGTTTCACTAACCAGGTTGGCAGAGCTTTTACAAAGTGTAGCTCAGTGTGCATGAGGTAGAAGAAAGTCTGCATTTTTCATACAGTGCTACTGGAATTCAAAATTGTTGTAATCTTTCTGAAGGGCAATTTTGTAGTTTATGTCAAAAGCCTTAAAGGTACTCATACACTTTGACTCAGAAATTGTACTTAAAGTACAGATGTGCACAAAGATTTAACTTTAAGGATGCTTATCACAGTATTGTTTATAGAATTTGAGAACTTGAAAACAAAGTGAATGTTCAGCATAAGGGGAATCGAGTAAATATATTTCATATACAAGAGGAAACACTTAGCTGCCTTTAAAACAATGTGATGAGGAGGAGTTCTCATTGACACTGATAATATACATGATACATGTTTAAGTTTTAAACACAGTGTATGAAGCCATCTTGTAAAAAATTGAAAAGGAGTGTACTAAAAATATTGGAAGGATAATACTTCAAAATATTAGCAGTGGTCATATCTGATGATGGGCTTAGCATATACTGTTTTTTAAATTTCTTTATTTCTGAAATGTCTAAAAGAAAATATATTGGTTCAGTAGTAAACTAAACTGTTTTCTAAAAGAAGGACTGAGCTGGTCAGTAATATAGGATAAATCAAAGATAATAGAGATGAAGTAATACAGTAAGGAAGATATTAAGAAGCACAACATGCTTATGGCTTGGGCTAGTTTGAGAATAGGGAGGAGGGGTGATGAGAGACATTTTTAAAGGTAGAATCAACAATACCTGATGACAACAAGAAAGGGTGGTGACTTTATAAGATGATTGTGTGTTTATATGTGTGTGTACCATTGTGTGAAACAACAGTTTAGTGTATTGATTTGAGCTGATAGAGAACATCTAAGGAGATGTCCTAAGATAGTGGAAGAAATGAGACTGTATTAGGTCTAATGTCAAGGGAGGAGGATTTATTTTATCAGCACAACTGGAATAATAAGAGTTAATTAACAAAGGAAAAGACTGTACTGAAGCTATTAAAGACTGTGTATAGGGAGATTAATGAGCATGGGAATGAAGAAGAACCAGTAAGAGAAACAGAGGATTGCCTAAAGAAATAGAAAGAAAGCAAACTAAATGCAGCATAATGGGAAGGAAGCTATAAGAAAAATGAGGTAGAAAACAGATTAGTTAAGAAAGATCAAGGAAAATGACAACAGAGAAAAAGCCATTGAATTTGGAAAAGATGCTTATTAGAATTATTAGAAGACAAATAATCTACCTCTGGAGACTGGTAGGAAGAAGATATCAAATTGGAGAGAATCATTCATTCAAAAGCTGTGCCAGTGAAAAGAGACAAAGAGGGAGGTCTTCAGAAGGGTGAGCAGAGCCAGATAAAGCAGAATCCTCCAGGATGAAGGAGATCTGTGTATCTTTGCAAAAAGAGCTGAAAATAATGAGTGAGGATAATTTGAGAACAAGATTCCTAAAGGGGAGGGAATATTTGGGCGGCCAAGCACAGACTTCATAGTCTACATGATAGTAAAGAGACCATCTCTTTCTCTTAGAAATCAAGAGAATGAATGTGGACAACAACAAATAAGAAATAAAAACAGTGGGTTAGAATTAATGCAATTTGGATAGCCTTGAAGTAGGATTTGAGATCCTTTATTCTCTTGTAGAGGAGTCCTAAAATGTGATCTCAGGAGAGAAAAGGAGGCTTAAAGTGTTAGTTTTAAGAAGTTAATGAAGAGATGAATACAATCTTTGTCAAGCATCACACTTGAGGGGACAGTGGCTGTTGCTGTTTGACTTCATTGTCATTTTTTGCATGACTTGAGAGACTAACACTTTCACTTTCTGTAAGTCTTAGTGGACTTAATCTATCTGTATCCAATAGTATTATGTAGAGTAAGAGGAGGGAAGAGAGATGTGAACCATGTTTGAGAGGGAGGAAATCTGGGAATCTGGGGTGGCTAATAGCCAGGTTAAAATAGCTTTACCAAGAATGAACAGTAAGAATTGCCAGAAGGCAGCTCATGAAGTTGGTGAAATCAGATGAGCTGATGATAAGTCAAATGAGTGAAGATCAGGGAGGGGCATGGGAGGGGCACAGAAGAGAAGAGAAGGTAAGAAAGGCTTGGTGGAAATAAGAAAGTAGGAAAGGTGAAACAGCTGTGATCAAAGATAACTCTAATTTAATAACTGAAGAACGGAGCTGCGGAAAGAGATTCACTCATATTGATGGAGCACTTAGGAGCACAGAGAAGCAGAGGGGCTGATTTGAGCAGAAGTTGGATGTGAACCTGGGAGATAAGTAAATTGAATAATCATGGAGGTGAGTGCTGATATCAAAGGCCTGCCTCATGAGGACAAAACTCATCATATGACTAGGAATAGTGTAGCTTAATGATAATGATTATGAGCTTTCCCACCTCCATAGCATCCCAGTTATATGACCTGATGGATGGAACAAAACCCTTGTAAACCTCAGTTCCCTCATCTGAAAAATAGAACTACCAATCTCATATTGATTTTGTGAGGACTGAATGAGATAATGCAAGTAAAGTATTTGGTGTGAATGTCAGCGGTGATGATGATGATAGTGTTGTTGAAAGTCTTTTGAGTCCCAGATATTGACATCATTGAAGATACTTGGTAGAGGTTAAAGTCATTTAGTAGTTCCTAGGATGTGGACCTGATTATTTTACTCCTCAGCCACTTAAGAAAAAGGTGTCCCTAGCACAAGTAGGAGTGGCTATCATTGTGAATGGTGTGGAGAAGGAGCTGCCCAATTGTCTGAGATAATCTTGGCTTGATCTCTAACCCCTCTTCTCCAGTTACCAGTTTCCCACTACTTTCCTCAACACAATTAAACTTAATCTGGCTACAGATTTCTAGTTACTGCCCCCATGGTGTCTGCAAAATGTCATTTGTCTGACTTTCTCTATGAAATTAATTTCAAACTATGGTCTTTGTTCTGGCTTTAATCGATAAAAACATTTTATTGCATCCATCTTTTCCTTTCTTTTTAGTTTTTAATAAATTTAACTTAAAAAAATAAATACTGTAGTACTTAACAACAATAATAGCAATCTTGAGTGTTTTAGTAGTTTTTTTTGCTCTGTTTTTCTTTAGTTTAGAAAAGCAAGTGTGTTATTCACTCAGTTGTGTCCAACTTTTTGTGACTGCATGGACTGTAGCCTGCCAGGCTCCTCTGTCCATGGAATTCTCCAAGCAAGAATACTGGAATGGGTAGCCATTCCATTCTCCAGGGGAATCCCCTGACCCAGGGATCAAACCTGGATCTCTTGCATCACAGGCAGATTCTTTACCATTTGAGCCACCAGGGAAACCCAGAAAAGTAAGGAGGTATATAAGATATTGGGCTTCTCTCGTGGCTTAGATGGTAAAGGATCTGGCCTGCAATGAAGGAGACTTGGGTTTGATTTCTGGGTCAGGAAGATCACCTGGAGAAGGGAATGGCTACACACTGGGCCTTTTATTTCATTAGAACAGTTGAGTTGAAATAAAATAAATTATTTGAGATTGAAATTATCAGAAATAGTAGTTTTAAAAATTGCTTAATAATTAGAAATAGAAAGTTATGCAGTGTAACTCAAAAATTAGACTCTTATTTTTAGTATTACTTACAAATTTATTCACTTAAGTGAGATCACCTGTTTTTTGTCAGGTTTTGTGAAATTTTCCTGGAGAAGCAACTCAGGTAAAAAATACAAATTCTGTACCATTCACACATAAACAACTTTAAACACCTTAATTCTAATAATTATGGCTGTCTGACAGCAATATATGATGTAGACCACACCTCAAAAACATGAGTAGTTTCAGGAATTGAAGAATAAGAATGTTAAAGAAAAATGCTTATAGTCTTTCTCATTCTCACTCACAGAATCTTTCTGATTTTGTCTGCTATACACATATGATTTATAATAACCATGGAGTATATATGCATGTGTTGAAGGAGCTTAACCACAGGTTGGGTTTGGCATTAGGTCTGAGGTTATAAGGAGAAAGAAAGGGTACTAGAAGCCACTGAGTGTTGTCATGGCTAGGTAGGAAGTAAAGGTCAAAGTTGCCCAGCATTAAGATAAGTTTGATTTATTAGATGGGAAAACAATAAAGGCTGGACTTTCTCTCCCCTCCTTCTTTTTTACTTCCCAGCATATTAAATTATTTGCATAACTAAATAGCTAAGATCAGCTAATATCCACAGAAATGAATAAAAATGTAAACATGAATGGCTTATGCTTTTATATTCACTTTGATCCACAAATCTCCTTATCAGGTTCCTTAATTAATGTCTTCTTTTGATTGGAGACATCCACACAGAAAAGAATCTGAGTCTTGCTTCCTGAAGTGAAATTAGACACTTTAAGATGTGTGGGAATACAAATAAAATTTGTGAATTTATTACCTCACTCTGATGGAGCTGCCTCCTTACTCTCAAATGAGGACTTTGAGAGGACTTACATATGTCCATAATTCTAAAAGTCCATGATTCAAGTACAAGAGAAAGTTAAAAAGCCATTACTAAAACAAAACATTCATGAAAATGCCAATTAATTTATTCTATGAATTTAAAGTACTTTTGGATTCATAAAAGAGACGAATAAAATAAAAACAAAAGTTTGGAGTCATCACTAAAACGAGGATTATTGATAAATGAAAATAGAACCACTTAACATTCTTTTGATTCAAAGACAATGAAAGTTTGCTATCTCCCTCTGAATTTGTGTGAAATTACTAGAACCGAAGGAAAGTTATTAAAGAAATGAAAACATCTAATTTACTCCTTAATGTTTCTATTTTGTCAGTCCACTTGGGGTGTGTTTTGATTCTCTCTGGAACCTATACAAAGGGAAATGTATGTGTGCGCCACTGTGCTTTTGGGTGATTTGTAGTCTTCATTTTTTGAATTCCCATTACCGTACTACCCAAACATCCTTACTTACCTTTATCATGTCTGCTGCCTGTATTTGACTAACCCCTAGCTGCTCACCATTTTCAACTCAAGTGCATCTGCTTGGTACTAAGCAGCTAGCTGAGAAGATTCTTCCTTCCCAATCAACACCACCATAGCATGAAATGAAGACACGGAATGAGGCAGAAAGAGAGGAAAAGACGGGGAGCAGGACTATTTCTATTTTAAAAATCCTCTAACTTCTTATGTGTTCTGGAAGGACTATTAATATTTCCTCCCAACTCCCCCTGCACTGCGAGGCTTCCCTTCTCGCCCACCCTCGCACCTCCCCATGCAGGCAAAGTCTTGAATCAGCAGATTCTGAGCTGGAAGCAGTAAAGAGCTATTGAGGGACAGGCTCTGATAGCATTACGGCCAAACATGGAACCATTTTCTGTGGCGAATCGCTGAGTTCTACCTGGTTATCTCTTGCCTTGCACATCACTTCCAAATGACATGCTCTCAGTCTGGGCAAAAATGAGAGTTTTTTAAAGAACTGGGATTTCAATAATATGTGACGAAAGGATGAGATTACTTTTTGAGGTAGGGAAAGGCAGGGAGGAAGGGGGCAGGGGGAGAGGGAGAGGGAGAGAGGTGGGGGAGCAGAGAGAGGTAGAATTGTGTATCCCTTAGAGCCTGCACGATATATGCATTTCTCAAGTTCTTACAAGCCAGGCTTTCTCTAACTTCAGGAAGTCATTTTAATTTGTCTTCTTTCTTTTTCCTGCTTCTCTCACTGGTGGCAACCAAGTATTATAGATACTTCAAAGTCTCTTGAGTTATTTATAGGAATTATTGTAATTTGACGGCTACACAGTTAAATGAGGATGAAACTAGTACTATGCATTCCCAAAACATACAGAGGGAAATAGGCAATAGAGCCCTTCAGGGAAATATATCCATATATGTTGGCCAATTGGGAAACTTGGAAATCAGCAGTTTGGGAAATAAAATTAGTAGCCAGCCCTCCTGTCTGTTCATAAGAAAGGAAAGGCAGTCCTACAGTTCCCAACACCCTCTACTGTCCTGATTGCCTGCCACCTCATTCCAAGGGTTTCTAGAAGAAGAAATGGAGGCACATTTGATTGCTTCATATCTGTAATCAGTTGGCACAGTTATGATATGACTTCTTTTCATTTTAATCAGGAAACATGAAGAGAAGAATAAAACACTTTTTGTGTACATTCTTGTAAGTTTATTTTTTAAATCAAATATGGAAAAGGCAGTCTTTGACCATAACATGTATATTATATATTTACTTTCACATATTTCCTACAAGAGAAGATACATTTTCATTTGAATTTGATAGTGACATTTATTTCTCTTAGGATATAGTCTTATGATCTGAGTGGAGTTTGCTGGGTCTAAACTAATGCTCTTCCTACTAGGCTTCAGAGATGAAGTAATGAAAATAGGGACAAGTAGTAAAAAGGATTCCTAAGTTTCCTTTTGAGCTTTCAATGGACTCACATCCTGGGAGTTGCATACAATAATAATCAAAAGACCCAATAGAAGGAAGAGTTAGAAAAGGAGCAGAACACTGTCTAAAAACATTGCAGAGAACATAGTTCAGAGGGGTCTGACCCTTTAATCCCTTACAAATTTTGAGAAGCGTGCATCACTTAGTGTTGCTAGTGTAATGTACACATATGAGAGAGAGAAGAAAACAACCTATTATTCCAAGTATATATATGCATACTAATTGAAAAATAACTCAAAGTCAGTACAGTAAGATGTAAAGATTTTACTTCATCAAATCCTTCATTGTCACCCCTATGTAATACCCTTTTCTAGGAAAAAGCTATAATGATGATTCCAAATTAATGCTTGAATAACACTGGTTTGGGCTGCACAGGTCTACTTATACATTTTTTGGAATAGCAAACACCACAGTACTGCATGATTTGTGGTTGGTTGAATTCACAGATGTAGAACAGAGAACACGAAGGGCCCACTAAAAGTTTTATGCACTTTTTCTACTACATGGTGATTGAGCCCCTAATACCTGTGTTGTTCAAGGGTCATATCCTTTCAAATGTTTTTCTAGAAAAATTTTGTATAGAGTCATATAGACTATTTTTGTTCATTTTTCACATAGGTGGATCACACTTGGTATGTTGTTACATAACTTGCTTTTTCACATAACAATATATCTTGACTTTTCTCAACAGAAAAGTATGAGATACACCTTATTCTTTAAAAATCTGTTTGATATATCTTAATATGGATGTATGTATTTATTTAAGAGTTCTCTTAAAGATGCCCAGCTAGGTCACTATGAACCATTGCTCATAAAAACAAATGTTTCAATATCCTTTTTGTAGATATTTACACTAACAAATGGCTTTACCAGATTTGTCCATTCATAGAAATTGAAACAATTCAAAGATATAGAAAAGTATAAGAGTAGTACAAAGAGCTCCTAGAAATCTACCATACCTGAGCACTTTGCCACATTCTCTCTTTCCATATATGTTATGCACATGCATTATTATTATGTTACTTTTTCTGAACCTTTTGAAAGCAAATTTCAGTCATCACAATTCTTCAATGTACTTTTCCTAAGGACTTGTATGTTCTCTTTCAGAGCTGTAGTACAATTGATAAATTAAGAAAATTTAATGTTGATACAATGCTGTTATCTAAGTCATACTATTCTGATTTAATTCATAGTCTCACCAATTGTCCTAATAATGCCTTTTATACCAATTTTATTTTCTGGTCTAGAAAATAAAATTCAGGATCATACATTGCACTTAGGTGTCATCTTTCTCTCTCTCTCACTTTTCATCTTATTAAAGCACAATTGACATACAATAAACTGCAAATTACCTATAAATAGAGTGTATGATTGATGAGTTTTGATATATGAGTATACATCTAGTGAAGCCTTGCAGCATTTAATATAATGAAAATGTTTATCATTTTCCAAAGTTTCTTTGTACCCTTTTGTAGTTCTTTCTTATTCCCTTCCCTTCCTCCAGCTCCAAACCCATGCAAAAACTGGTTTGCTTCCTGTTACTGTAGATTAGCTTGCATTTTCCAGAATTTTTCATAAATGTAAAAGTGCACTCTGTACTTTCATATGAGGGGGTCTGGCCTTTTCACTTAAACTATTTTGAAATTTTCCATGTTGTTGCATGTATTAGTTCATTCCTTCTTACTGCTGAGTAGTATTCTTTTGTATTAATATACTACAACTTGTCCATCACTCTTTGAAGGGCATTTGAATAGTTCCCAGTCTAGGGACGTTACAAATGAAGCTACTGAAAATGTTCATGTACAAGACTTTGTGGGAACGTATGCTCTCATTTCTCTTGGGTAAATGCCTGGGAGAAAAATGATGTATCTTGTGGTTGGTTTAACTTAAGACACTGTT
>SJYC01143600.1:0-12512 GCA_006408675.1 Madoqua kirkii
AAAAAAAAAAAAAAAAGCCAGGAGCTAACTGTGGCTCAGATTATTAATTGTTTATTGCAAAATTCGGACTCAAACTGAAGAAAGTATGAAAAACCACTAGTCAATTCAGGTATGACCTGAATCAAATCCCTTACAGTTATACAATGGAAGTGACAAATAGATTCAAAGGATTAGATCTGAGACAGAATACCTGAAGAACTATGGACAAAGGCTCATAACATTGTACAGGAGGCAGTGATCAAAACTAATCCTAAGAAGAAGAAATGCAAAAAGGCAAAATGGTTGTTTGAGGAGACCTAAAAATAGCTGAGAAAGAAGAGACGCTAAAGGCAAAGTAGAAAAGGAAAGATACAGTCTTCTGAATGAAGAGTTCCAAAGAATAGCAAGGAAAGATAAGAAAGCCTTCCTAAGTAACCAATGCAAGGAAATAGAGGAAAACAATAGAATGAGAAAGTCAAGAGATCTCGTCAAGAAAATTAGAGATACCAAGGGAACACTTCATGCAAAGATGGGCTCAATAAAGGACAGAAATGGTATGGACCTAACAGAAGCAGAAGATATTAAGAAGATGTGGCAAGAATACACAGAAGAGCTATACAATAAAGATCTTCATGACCCAGATAAACACGATGGTGTGATCATTCACCTAGAGCCAGACATCCTGGAATGTGAAGTCAAGTGGGCCTTAGGAAGCATCACTATGAACAAAGCTGGTGGAGGTGATGGAATTCCAGTTGAGCTATGTCATATCCTGAAAGATGATGCTGTAAAAGTGCTGCACTCAATATGCCAGCAAATTTGAAAAGCTCAGCAGTGGTCACAGGACTGGAAAAAGTCAAATTTCATTTCATTCCCAAAGAAAGGTAAAGGAAAGAAATGCTCAGACTACCTCACAATTGCACTCATCTCACATGCTAGCAAAGTAATGCTCAAAAGTATCCAAGCCAGGCTTCAACAGTACATGAACTGAGAACTTCCAGATGTTCAAGTCGGATTTAGAAAAGGCAGAGGAACCAGAGATCAAGTTGCCAACATCCACTGAATCATAGAACAAGCAAGAGAATTTCAGAAAAATATCTACTTCTGCTTTATTGAGTACATTAAAGCCTTTGACTGTGTGGATCACAACAAACTGAAAAGTTCTTCAAGAGATGGAAATACCAGACCACCTTACCTGCCTCTTATGTGCAGGTCAAGAAGCAACAGTTAGAACTGGACATGGAACAACGGACTGGTTCCAAATAGGAAAAGGAGTATGTCAAGGCTGTATATTGTCACTTTAGTTATTTAACTTATATGCACATCATGCAAAATGCTGGGCTGGATGAAGCACAAGCTGGAATCAAGATTGCTGGGAGAAATACCAGTAACCTTAGATATGCACATGACACCAACCTTATGGCAGAAAGTGAAGAAGAACTAAAGAGCCTCTTGAAGGTGAAAGAGGAGAGTGAAAATGTTGGCTTAAAACTCAACATTCAAAAAATAAAGATCATGGCATCCAGTCTCATCACTTCATGGCAAATAGATGGGGAAGCAATGGAAACAGTGACAGACTTTATTTTGGGGGACTCTATAATCACTGCAGATGGTGACTGTAGGATTTTCCAGGCAAGAACACTGAAGTAGGTTGCTATGCCCTCCTCCAGGAGATCTTCCCGTCCAGGGATTGAACCCACATCTCCTGCACTGCACGCAAATTCTTTACTCCTGAGCCACCAGGAAAGCCCACTATATTCATAATGGAAAAGAATATGAAAAAGAATATATATGTATAACTGAGTAACATTGCTGTATAGCAGAAATTAACACATCTCTTCAGGAGAAGTTTTATTAAGTGAAGTGATTTTGCAGGTGGTCTGTTTATGCAGCTCCGTTCAGTTCAGTTGCTCAGTCGTGTCCGACTCTTTGTGACCCCCATGAATTGCAGCACCCCAGGCCTCCCTGTCCATCACCAACTCCCGGAGTTCATTCAAACTCATGTCCATTGAGTCAGTGATGCCATCCAGCCATCTTATCCTCTGTTGTCCCCTTCTCTTCCTGCCCCCAATCCCTCCCAGCATCAGAGTCTTTTCCAATGAGTCAACTCTTCTCATGAGGTGGCCAAAGTATTGGAGCTTCAGCTTCAACATCAGTCCTTCCAATGAACACCCAGGACTGTTCTCTTTTAGGATGGACAGGTTGGATCTCCTTGTAGTCCAAGGGACCCTCAAGAGTCTTATCCAACACCACAGTTCAAAAGCATCAATTCTTCAGCGCTCAGCTTTCTTCACAGTCCAACTCTCACATCCATACATGACCACTGGAAAAACCATAGCCTTAACTAGATGGACCTTTGTTGGCAAAGTAATGTCTCTGCTTTTGAATATGCTATCTAGGTTGGTCATAACTTTCCTTCCAAGGAGCAAGCGTCTTTTAATTTCATGACTGTAATCACCATCTACAGTGATTTTGGAGCCCCCCAAAATAAAGTCTGATACTGTTTCCACTCTTTCCTCATCTATTTCCCATGAGGTGATGAGACCAGATGCCATGATCTTAGTTTTCTGAATGTTGAGCTTTAAGCCAACTTTTTTACTCTTTTCTTTCACTTTCATCAACTTTCATCTTTCACTTTCACCAACTTTCATCTTTCACCTCTCAACTTTCACTTTCACCAAGGCTTTCTAGTTCTTCTTTACTCTCTGCCATAAGGGTGGTGTCATCTGCCTATCTGAGGTTATTGATATTTCTCCCGACAATCTTGATTCCAGCTTCTGTTTCTTCCAGCCTAGCGTTTCTCATGATGTACTTTGCATGTAAGTTAAATAAGCAAGGTGACAATATACAGCCTTGACATACTCCTTTTCCTATTTGGAACCAGTCTGTTGTTCCATGTCCAGTTCTAACTATTGCTTCCTGACCTGCATACAGGTTTCTCAAGAGGCAGGTTGGGTGGTCTGGTATTCCCATGTCTTGAAGAATTTTCCACAGTTTATTGTGATCCACACAGTCAAAGGCTCTAGCATAGTCAATACAGCAGAAATAGATGCTTTTCTGGATCTCTCTTGCTTTTACCATGATCCAGCGGATGTTTATGCTGCTACCTGGGACCAATTGTAGAGCCATGACTGAAGAAGTTGGACTAATTGGGAAGGAATTAGTTCTCTTCTCTCAGGCTGAAGTACCTACAGCATATGTATGGCAAAAGTTTCATATTCTGGGTCCACCTTTGTTTTTGTCCCAACTACGAAGAAACTTAAACACCTTAGTTCTAAAATGGTTTTGTTCTGAACCCTGAACAAGAGAAGGTGATTTTTAAAAATTTTATTTTATTGAAGTATAGTTGATATACAATGTTTTGTTAACTTCTCCAGTTCTAGAGCATGCTGACTCAGTAGTTGTGGCACGTGGGCTCACTTACTCCTCAGTATGCATGATCTTAGTTCCCTACAAGTGATCAAATCTGCACCCCTACAAAGAATTTACCTGCAATGCAGGAGACTGAGGTTCTATTCCTGGGTTGGGAAGATCCCCTGCAGAAGGAAATGGCAACCCACTTCAGTATTCTTGCCTGGAGAATCCCATGGATAGAGGAACCTGGCAGGCTACAATTCATGGGGTTGCAAGAGATGGACACAACTCAGCAGCTAAATCACCACCACCACATTGACAGGGAGATTTCTTTCTTCTTTCTCTCTTTCTCTCTTTCTCTCTTTCTTTCTTTCTTTCTTTCTTTCTTTCTTTCTTTTTTTTTCTACTAGCACTACCTGGGAAACCCAAAAAGTGTTAGTCGCTCAGTTGTGTCTGACTCATTGTGACCCCATGGACAGCTCCTCTGTCCATGAAATTTTCCAGGCAAGAATATTGGAGTGGGTACCCATTTTCTTCTTCAGAGGGAAGTCTCAGTGGTATATTAATTTATTCACCCATTCATAAGCCATGTTCTCTTTTCTCCTAATGAGTTTTCTTTTAAAAATATGTATATACTGTACAGTAAGCCTCGTTTAATTCTAGTCCTCCTGCCTTGTCAGAAGAGAAATTTGCCTCAATATTCCTAGGACTGAGGTCATCCATAATGACACTCCAGGTACACATCCTAATTAAAAATTGTTCTACTCTTTCTTTGAGTATTTTACTGCCAGATTCTCCAAGTTATCTAATTTATTTTGATACATTAGCTTATCATTCTGCTTCACAATCACTATTTGCAGTCTTAATTCTTATCTGGACTCATGGGATATTTTAGAAGAGGAGATCTTCCTGGAAGTTGAGGCAAAGACTTTCTCCAGGCTTTTGCTCTCTGGTCTTCTTTTTGTTCAACTTTGGTGTCATTATTTTAAAGAGATTCCATTGTTTCTCAAGCTGTCTTCCTTGCTTTGATAAATTTAAGGAATATCTTCCCATGCTTATTAGAAGCCTCTATAAGATGCGTTGCATATATTGTTTCTTTGGTTTATCTCATTTGAAGTTATCCAAAACCTGCCATATTTTGTGAGTTTATAGGTTTTCTCTTCTGGCTCTTTTTCTGCTTTATGAAACATCTCCCTTCTTCTTCTCCCAAGAGTTACATTTCTGACTCTGTCAGTGAACCACTGAGGATTATTATTACCTCTCATATGTTTTCCCAGATTGCTATAAATTGCTTTAAGAAAATATTCTCTTGGTTTCTCTCTTGTTTGTTATTGATTTTTCAAAAGGTAACTTTCATTTCGTCATAGGACACTTTCGAATATTAAAAGGACATGTAGTGGTTTCTCATTTGCCCACAAGGCTGTGGAATTAAATTGCATGGTGTTCACTGCTAATGATTCTGCACCAGCTCACAGACCAAGTTTCATTCACTGTCAGAGTCCAGTCTCATATATTTCTGTGCTACACACACAGCCTCCTTCTCTACTTTTGCTGGAAAGCAGTAATTTCTCTTATCTAAAAATCTCCCTTCTAACCCTTGTCCCAGTGAGGCATTTTGCCAATCTATGATTGAGTAATTAAAGTCTACATTATTACTACCTGGCCTAATTTCACAGCTTCCACAATCTCAATTAACATTTCTATCTTGGTTTCTTAGTCAGGTGGGCTGTAACATACCCCTATTATGACTTTTTAATTATGTGAGAATGGAATTTCTACCCACAGAGATTTTATAGAAGTTCCTTTTTCTGATAAGATTTTTATCCTACTGCTTTGTAGAACTATCTTTCACACAGCACTATTACAGAAATGTATTTATTTATATCTGTCCTCTTTGCTGGATGTATTTGAATCAGCTTATAAAAATACACACAAAGATAAAAAACACACAAAACATTAGTCAGTGAGAAAACAGGGGCAAGGTAAAATAAGGGTAGAAAATAAGAGGTCACCATATGAGTTCATGCAGCATACATGTTCAGTTCAGTTCAGTCACGTCCGATTCTTTGCGACCCCATGAATTGCAGCACGCCAGGTTCATCACCATCTCCCGGAGTTCACTCAGACTCATGTTCATCAAGCCCGTGATGCCATCCAGCCACCTCATCCTCGGTCGTCCCCTTCTCTTCCTGCCCCCAATCCTTCCCAGCATCAGAGTCTTTTACAATGAGTCAACTCTTCACATGAGGTGGCCAAAGTACTGGAGTTTCAGCTGTATTATCATTCCTTCCAAAGAAATCCTAGGGCTGATCTCCTTCAGAATGGACTGGTTGGATCTCCTTGCAGTCCAAGGGACTCTCAAGGGTCTTCTCCAACACCAAAGTTCAAAAGCATCAATTCTTCGGTGCTCAGCCTTCTTCACAGTCCAACTCTCACATCCATACATGACCACTGGAAAAACCAGAGCCTTGACTAGACAGACCTTAGTTGGCACAGTAATGTCTCTGCTTTTGAATATACTATCTAGGTTGGTCATAACTTTTCTTCCAAGGAGCAAGCATCTTTTAATTTCATGGCTGCAGTCACCATCTGCAGTGATTTTGGAGCCCAGAAAAATAAAGTCTGACGGTGTTTCCACTGTTTCCCCATCTATTTCTGATGAAGTGATGGGACCAGATGCCATGATCTTCATTTTCTGAATGTTGAGCTTTAAGCCAACTATTTTGCTTTCCTCTTTCATTTTCATCAAGAAAATGAAAAATTTTAGCTCCTCTTCACTTTCTGCCATAAGGGTGGTGTCATCTGCATATCTGAGGTTATTGATATTTCTCCTGGCAATCTTGATTCCAGCTTGTGTTTCTTCCAGTCCAGCATTTATGATGTACTCTGCATATAAGTTAAATAAGCAGAGTGACCATATACAGCCTTGACGGACTCCTTTTCCTATTTGGAACCAGTCTGTTGTTCCATGTCCAGTTCTAATTGTTGCTTCCTGGCCTGCATACAGATTTCTCAAGAGGCAGGTAAGATGGGCTGGTATTCCCATCTCTCTCAGAATTTTCCACAGTTTATGTGATCCACACAGTCAAAGGCTTTGGCATAGTCAATAAATCAGAAATAGATATATTTCTGGAGCTTTCTTGCTTTTTCGATGATCCAGCAGATGTTGGCAATTTGATCTCTGGTTCCTCTGCCTTTTCTAAAACCAGCTTGAACATCAGGGAGCTCATAGTTCACATATTGCTGAAATTGTGTACTTGTTAGAGTATGTCTCAGAGTGTCCTCATGGTCAAAACAAAGAAGGAAATGGTATAAATTACATGGTTTATTGTTTTTAAGGTAGAAATAAACCAGTTGCTTAGGAAAGGCACAAAATTGTCAATACTTCTTCAGAGATTAAAATTTTCTCCTCTTGGTCTTGATAACATGTTCATTAATATTCTTATAATAATAGGTTTTACCATTTAGCTTCCAGTGTTTCACAATGTAGAATGACTGCAAAAATGGCAATGAAGAATTTGGTAACTATAGTTCTACTCATGACTCCAGTGAGCTTCTAGTAAGTATTGAGCAGTTATGGGCTCATGAGAATCCTCCCTGACAAATGCTGTGCTGCTGCTGCTGCTGCTAAGTCGCTTCAGTTGTGTCTGACTCTGTGCGACCCCATAGATGGCAGCCCACCAGGCTCCCCCGTCCCTGGAATTCTCCAGGCAAGAACAGTGGAGTGGGTGACAAATGAATGGCCTGCAAGTATTCCATGGGAGCAGCTAAATGCAGGCTCCACACTTTTACCTTCCCAGGTGGTGCTAGTGGTAAAGAATCTGCCTGGTAATGCAGGAGTCATAGGTTCGACCCCTGGGTTGGGAAGGTCCCCTGGAGGAGGAAATGGAAACCCACCCAGGATTATGGTCTGGGAAATCCTAGGGACAGAGGAACCTGGCAGTCTACTGTCTATGGGGGTCACAAAGAGCCCCACAGAACTGAGCATGAACACATGAACAAGAGTTGATATTCTGTCATGACCATGGAAGAACACTGCTGGAACTCAACTAAAAAGAAAACCAATACCTCTCCACATGGCAAGCCCACAAGTGAGGACAAGGCTTGTACTGAAGCAACTTGGAGTCAGAGCCAGTATTTGGGTGGGTAGGTGATCATGGCCACACCAATTTTGCTCATGAATGTCTCTAAGGGCATGTTGATAAATGCAGGTCTCAGACAGCAAAGCACCTCTAACTTTTAAAACAACATATTTTAAGGTCAGTTATCCAAGATAAACTGGTGCCAAAGTATTTGTTCTATCAATTTATTAAATTATTTCCAAAAATGTTAAACTACTAGGCCTGGAACCAATCCCTGATACGAGCTTTTTGCTTATGCATTTTAGTGACAGGCCAGTTAAAAGGTGAAAAATATCAAAATCAATGGCTTTACTTTTGGAATAATTGATCTTGTTGTTCTACCTGTTAGTGATTAGAAAGCAAGGGTAACAGTTTACAGAGTACATTTTCTGCACATAGGTTTTTGCTGATTTTCTCTTCCCTGTAGTGAAGTGTTGGATAGAGGATGGACAGGGCAAATATAGCCTCAAGTAATTAAGGTAAAAGTTAAAAATAGGATGCAGAATGCAAGTGATTTACAGAATCAGGAAACTGATCTTCTCAAAGTCTCATGCAAGTATTAAATGCAGATTCAGTGTGTCCCTAACTAAGATCAATATGGGCATATCAGCCCATAACTAGATTTTGTTTGTTTTATCACAGTCGTAAAAGACCAAGGCAACTGAGCTTCTAACTGATGAAGTGAAAGTCACTCAGTCATGTCCAACTCTTTACGACCCCATGGACTATACAGTCCATGGAATTCTCCATGCCAGATTACTGGAGTGGGTAGTCTATCCCTTCCCCAGTGGATCTTCGCAACCCAGAAATTGAAAAGGAGTCTCCTGCGTTGCAGGCAGATTCTTTAACAGCTGAGCTACCAGGGAAGCTCTAATTGATGACAATGGTGCTTTTAAGTCTATAAATGGTTGATTATGAAGCAGACACCCCAAAGACACATCTGTTTTTATGGAGAACACCAGATGGCAATGAGCTTGGATGGAAACTATACACCATAGAGGTCTAACTTGCTGATATAAAAGGTCATACTTTTTAAGATATGATATAAATGAGTTGTGCCACAAGGGATGGTAACAAGAAAACATACTGAAGCTGGAGACTCCAGTTATTGGAATTAGGCTTATCCCTAGCAGGTGCTAAGTTAGCCAAATATTTCTAATCTGGTCTATTACATCAGGAAGAGTCCTAAGTCTGTCATGCAGGCTACAAAATCAGGTTTACCCAAATGTTGGTTAAATAGTTCAGGTAAACTTAGTAGGAGTTGAAAAACATCTCTCAAAGTGCCATCAAAGAATAAATTCATAACAACATCTAATGACAAACAGCAGATAGTATAGTTGGAGAGAAAACCATTTCAAAGTCATCAGTATTGATACTTCATATATCACAAAACCTGTGCTTGTGGCCCCCCTCTGTATTATTTCTTTTAAAAGATAACATTATTGAGGTATAATTCACACACATAATGTTCACTTTTTTAAAGCATACTATTCAATGGTTTTTAGGATATCTGCAAACTTACATACTGTAATATTGTCTAATTTCAGCACACTTTCATCATCCCCAAAAGAAATCCAATACTCATTAGAATTTATTCCCTGTTTCCCCCTCCTTCAGCCTCCAGCAGCAACCAATCTACTTTTTTCCTTTGTAGATTTGCCTACTTTGAATATTTCATATAAATGGAAGTGTTTTATATCCAATTTATTTCACTTCTCACATTGTTTTCAAGGTTCATCCCTATTGTAGCATGCATCAAAATTATGGAAGAATAATATTCCATTATGGGGTTATGTTATATTTTATTAATTTGTCAACTAATGGGTATTTTGTTTTTGTTTTTGTATTGTAAGTAATGCTACTGTGAACATTCATGAGCAAGTTTTTGTGTGGACATATGCTGACCTGTAAGCTGAAGCTGAAACTCCAATACTTTGGCCACCTGATGCAAAGAGCTGACTCATTGGAAAAAAACCTGAGGCTGGGAAAGATTGAAGGCAGGAGGAGGAGGGGATGACAGAGGACAAGATGATTGGGTGACATCGTCAACTCAATGGATATGAGGTTTAGCAAGCTCTGGGAGATGGTAAAGGATACAGCTGAGCGACTAAACAACAATAATAACATTCAGGTCAAGAAGCAACAATTAGGGGATGATCCTAAGATGGCAGAGGAATAGGATGGGGAGACCACTTTCTCCCCCACAAATTCATCAGGAAAAAAAAATTTGAACACTGAGTAAATTCCACAAAACAACTTCTGAATGCTGGCAGATGACATCAGGCACCCAGAAAAGCAGCCCATTGTCTTCTAAAGGAGGTAGGAAAAAATAGAAAAGATAAAAAGAGAGACAAAAGAGGTAGAGATGGAGATCAGTCCTGGGAAGGGAGTCTTTAAAAATTTTGAGGGAAGTTTCCAAACACCAGGAAACAACTCTCATTGGCAAGTCTGTGGTGAGCCTTGGAACCTAAGAGGGCAACATAACCGGGAAAAAATAATTAAACCACGCAGATTACATACCCAACGGTAACTCCCAGTGGAGAAGTGGAGAAGCCACGCAGATGCCTGCACCGGCCACTAGCAAGCAGGGCTGGGAAGGGAGGCACGGGCTGTATTGCTTAGAGTAAGGACTGGGCCTGAATGCCCTGAGGGCAATCTGAGGGAACTAACTTGAGACAGCAAACCAGACTGTGGGATAGTTACCCCAGAAAAGCCCTAACATAAAATACTGCCAGGCCCGCTCATAGAACAAAGGCCTGACTAGAGCTAGCCAGCTGCAGACTGGCCCATCCCCCACCAGAGACAGGCAGCCAGAGCCAGAAGAGTCTATCGCGGCCCCAGAGAGGCATCCTCTACCAAACTGCAAGCAGGCTTCATTGCTAACCAAGACTTCTTGGGATTCTGGACCGTCGACATCTGCCTGAGAAGACGTGCTGGTTGTACACTCAGAAAACTGAGTGGCAGGGATGGGGGAGGCAATAAGTCACAGCTATGGCGCTCACCAAGCACCTGGTCACCTGAGCTGCTTGGACCTGGGAAGGGCACGAAACGCAGGCCCGACCAAGTCTGCACCTTTGTGGAGTACCCGAGTACCTGTACCTGAGAGGCTTAGACCTGGGAAGTGCATGCAACCCAGGGCCAGACAGTTCCCGGCAGACAACCTAGAGCCTAAGCAGTATAGACTGGGAAAGCATACACGCTGTGAGCTGGGCCAAACCCAGTGTGGCCGAGACACTGCGAACACATGCCAGTGTAATACATTTGCAGCGTTCCTCCCTCCCCACAGCACGACTGAACAAGTGAGCCTAAAAATGTCCACCACTGCCCCCTTGTGTCAGGGCGGAAATTAGACACTGAAAGTGAAAGCGAAGTCATTCAGTCTTGTCCGACCCTTTGTGACTGACTGGTGGACTGTAGCCCAACAAGCTCCTCCATCCATGGGATTCTCCAGGCAAGAATACTGGAGTGGGTTGCCATTTCCTCCTCCAGGGGATCTTCCCAACCAAGGGATTGAACCCAGGTGTCCCACATTGCAGGAAGACGGTTTAACCTCTGTACCACCAGGGAAGCCCTTAAATACAAGAATACAACCTCTCAGAAAACCTCCTATAGAAACATAGAACTTCAGATCCAAGTACTAACATCAAAGATTTCAAGGGAGGAAAGGAAGCCAGGTTGAAAGAAGAAAGAGGAGGAAGCGGGAGAGGAGGGGTGAAAGGGGTGGTCTTACAGACATCTCCTGCCACCTACAGATACCCAGGTGTTATGGGACTTTTCCCTGGGCCTCCAGAGAAGGGAGGACTGGAACTCAGCCCTACCAGAAATCAGATCAGACCAGAACCAGAATTTGAGTTCTCTGCCAAGCAGAGGTGATCAGTCTCCAATCCTCAGCTCAAGCTGAGGGCCCTTCAACCAGATTCCTGCATCCAGGACCGGGAGACTAGAAAAACAAGGAAGGATAGGAAGGGTTAAGGAGAGGAAAGAGAGAGAGAAGGAGAAAGAGGTCAATAAAGTCTCTTGTTCCTTACCGGTCGGGGCACTCTGGCCAGTTGACACTGGAGACCAGCAAACAGAAAAAGCTAAAACAGAGAGAACTGCCTTGGAAGTGACAGATGGAGACATTTTGAGGCTACTGTAAGAGTAAGACTGAAAACCAGAGGCAGGAGGCTTAAGTCCAAATACTGAGAACACCACATAAGGATAACAGCTGATCTTTCAGTAGAAACTTTCCAGGCCAGGAGGGAATGGCAAGATATACTTAAAATGATGCTGAAAGGGTTAAGGAGAGGAAAGAGAGAGGGAAGGGGAGAGAGGTCAATAAAGTCTCTTGTTCCTTACCGGTCAGGGCACTCTGGCCAGTTGTCCACTTCAGGAGGATACCAGGGAAAAAAGGGTCACAGTTATGGCCTTTTGGTCTGATCCATTGGCAGGCAAGCTGGCCCCTGAGTACCCCGAAGGGTCAGGATGTCAGTCTCAGCAAAGCAGAATCTTACCAGAATCGCCATTTGTTGCAGGAAGAAGGACCCCTTCCAGGGCCCGAAATGAATTGTCCGAGGAAACACATGTGCTAACTAAGGAAGAGATTGTATTGGGAAAGGGTACCCAGGTGGACAGCAGTAGGGTAAGGGAACCCAGGAGAACTGCTCTGAAGAGGAACTAAAGAGCCTTTTGATAAAAGTGAAAGAGGAGAGTGAAAAAGTTGATTTAAAACTCAGTTCAGTTAAATCAGTTTAGTCATTCAGTCGTGTTCGACTCTTTGCAACCCCAAGAATCGCAGCACGCCAGGCTTCCTTGTCCATCACCAACTCAGGGAATTCACTCAGACTTGCATCCATCGAATCAGTGATGCCCTCCAGCCATCTCATCCTCGGTCGTCCCCTTCTCCTCCTGCGGCCAATGCCTCCCAGCATCAGAGTCTTTTCCAATGAGTCAACTCTTTGCATGGGGTGGCCAAAGTACTGGAGTTTCAGCGTTAGCATCATTCCTTCCAAAGAAATCCCAGGGTTGATCTCCTTCAGAATGGACTAGTTGGATCTCCTTGCAGTCCAAGGACTCAAG
>SJYC01143601.1:0-14024 GCA_006408675.1 Madoqua kirkii
CTTGTAAAGCATATGGCTTGTAAAATTTTGCTATTATTTCATGAAGTGTATTTTACTTTCTTAATGATGTTTTTTGAAGCACAGTTTTAATTTTGATGAGTTCAATTTATTTTTTTCCCTTTCTTTTTGCTTTTGGTTTCATATCTTAAAAACTACTGCCTAGTTCAAAGTCATGATGGCTTATTTCTATTTTCTTCTAAACATCTATAGTTTTAGTTTTTAATTTAGCCTCTGACCCATTTTGAATTAAAATTTATATATGATGTGGGGTAGGGGATCAACTTTATTCTTTTGCACTAGATATCCACCTGTCCTGGCACCATTTCTTCAAATACTGTTTTTCCCCACTGAATTATCTAGCAACTTTGTTAAAAAATGATTTGACTGTAATTGTAAGTTTTTATTTCTGGACTCTCAATTGAATTCCATTGATCTATTCTCTTATGCCAATAATACCTTATTCATTATCTTGATTACTGTAGCTTCATAGTAAGCTTTTTTTTGCACCTCAAGTTTTACTATTATTTTATTTGTGTTCTTTTTTGTTTGTCCCATAAGTTTTACAACTATTTACACTATTTTTAAAGAGCAGTTTTAGGTTCAAAGCAAAACTGAGGGGAAGGTACAAGTATTTCCCATATATTCTCTGCACCCACACATGCACAACCTCCTCCATTATCAACATCCTCCACTAGAGTATATTTGAGGAATTTACACTGGTGTATCATAATCATTCAAAATCCATAGTTCATATTGCTTTCAGTATTGTAAGTACTTTCAGTTCACTTTAAGTATTGTGTATTTTATGGGTTTGGTTAAATGTAAATTGACATGTATCCACCAATAGGGTGTCATACCGAGTATTTTCACTGTCCCCGAAGTCTTCAGTGTTCTGCCTATTAATCCCTCTCCAGCCTTCAACCCCTGGCAGCCACTAATCTTACTGTCATTATTGGTTTTTCTTTTCCTGAAAGTCACATAGCTTGTATCATACATAGCTTTTTCAGATCGGTTTCTTTCACTCAGTAATATGCATTTATGGTTCCTCCATGTCTTTTTATGGCTTGATGGCTCATTTTTTTTAGTTATGAATAATATTCTATTGTTTATATATACAGCTTATTTATTCCCTTTCCTACTAAAGGATATTTTGTTTGCTTTCTATGTGTGACAATTATGAATAAAGCTACTATAAATTTTCATGTGCAAGATTTTGTGTAAAAATAACTTTTAAGTCCTTTGGATGAAACCAAGGAGTGAAGCTGCGGAATCATATGGTATGCATATGTTTAGTTTTGAAAGAAACTGCTGAACTGTCTTCCAATGTGGCTGTACCATTTTGCATTCCCACTAAATGAATGAACGTTCTTGTTCCACATACTTGTCAGCATTTGGTGTTATTAATATTTTGGATTTTGGTCATCACAATAGGTGACTTTTAAAGATTGTTTTAGCCATTCTGGATTCTTAGCATTTTTTACATGAATATTAAGATTAATTTGTCAGTTTCTACTACTGATAGATTTTCTCCATTTTTGTTTATCTGGAAATAGCTTAATTTTTTTAACGTTTGAAGAATAATTTAATTGGATATAGAATTTTTGTTGTCAGTCTATTTTCTTTTAGCACTTTGAATATGTCATCCCACTGGATTCTGGTACCTGTGTTTTTGATGAGAAGTCAGCTATTAATATTACTGTGAATCCCATGTATGTGGTAATCATTTTCCTCTTGCTGTTTTCAAGATTATCTCTGTTTTTTAGCTTTTGACGATGATGTGTCCAGATGTGGGTCAATTTTATTCTACTTGAAGTATATTGAACGTTTTGAATGTGCAGATTAATAGTTTCCATCAAATTTAGGAAGTTTTAGCCCATTACTTCTTCAAATATTTCTTATGTTCTTCTTTCTCTTCTCTCCTTCTGAAATTCCCATGTGTATGTGTGTTGGCATGCCTGATGGCATCCCTGAAGTCTCTGAGCCTCTATTTATTTATGTCATTCTTTTCATTGTTATTTCCCAGACTAGATATTCTTAATTGACCTGCCTTCAGTTTACTATTTTTTTTCTTCTATGGTCTCATATCTGCTGTTGAGCCCCTGTACTGAATTTTAAAATTTTTAGTTATTGTAATTTTCAACTCTAGAATTTCTATGTGACTCTTTTATTTTTTTAAAGGATAAATTCTGTCTTCTAGTTGATATTCTCTATTTGGTGAAACATCATTATTATTATATTTTCTTTAATTCTTTAGATATAATTTTCTTTAGTATTTGAACATATATATGCTAGTTGATTTAAAAATCTTTGCCTGGAAAATCCAACTTCTAGTTGTCCTTAGAGATAGTTTCTATTGATTGTTTGCCCAATCCCATCCCCACTCCTAACGTATTGGCCATAGCTTCAAGTTTCTTTGCAGATCTTGTTCATCTTTGATGGAAAATTGGACATTTTAAATAATATAAAGTGTCAACTCTGAAAAGCAAACTCTACTACTACCCAGGTTTTATTGTTGTTACTGTTATTATTGTTGTTGCTATTTATTTAGTGATTTGCCTTGGCTAATTCTGAAAGTCTGCGTTCTTTTCTGTTCACAGTCATCAGTTTGTTTACTTGGCAGGTAACAATCAGAAAGAGATTTCCTTAAATACCTTGAATCATTAAATCTCTTAGCCTTTGCTAAAAGGGTTCTTTATATGTGTTGAGCATGCTTTCAATACTTCAGTGAAGTTAGAATTGGTATGGACCCTCAAGTTAGCCAAAGGTGAGAATTTAGGGCCTCAGATTTTTTTGAACTTCTACACAGCCCTATGCATCCAAACAGCCCTGTGCATGCAGGACAACCACATGTAGCTGTGATGTTAAACAATGGCAGCTGTTGTTCTGACAAGTGCCCTGTGGGTAGGACTCACACAGTGTGAGTTCTGATCCAAGAAAAAAAAGACAGGCCCTGAGAATGGAAGTTTTCAACAAACTGTTAAGAGAAGTCTAATAGTGACAGTTCTCTGGGGAAGGGACTGTTGGAAGCTCCAAACCAATCTGTGTATTTCCCCAGGGGCTGCTAGACTACCGATTCTCACAGCTCGGTGTTTGTGAGGCTATTAGCTTTCATAGCTCCCACAGAGCTGGGGAGAGAGGCATGGGAGTATTTTAAACATTATGAGGTTTGCTGTTCTTGCATAGATCCAGTCATTGAGTCTTGAATTAATATTCCTCAGATTGTTGCAAGCCTGTAGTTAATTTTCAGAATTCTGGAAAAGTTGACTTGATTTTGACAGTTTTTTTTTTTTTTTACCAGTGTTCTCATTGCTTTGATAGAGTAGATTTTTGGAGGTCTCTACTTCAGCCTTCTTGAGGTCAAGTCCTATATTATTCCCTTTTACTGTTGTCCATCAACATTACAATTAACTAAGCACATTGTTGACTGGAATAATTTCAAGAATAATCCACTATCTTAAAAAATTTTTCTTGTAGTAAATACAATTTTTAAAGCTACCTCTCTTTCTCTCAGGCTTACAAAGAGGTCAGTGGCATGTCAAAGGAGTATTAAAGGTCATAGATGTTTGGAGAAACATATGCTTACATGGTGATAGAAAACAGTAAGATTTTAACACACCAGATGAGAGAGGCATGGGAGTATTTTAAACATTATGAGGTTTGCTGTTCTTGCATAGATCCAGTCATTGAGTCTTGAATTAATATTCCTCAGATTGTTGCAAGCCTGTAGTTAATTTTCAGAATTCTGGAAAAGTTGACTTGATTTTGACAGTTTTTTTTTTTTTTTACCAGTGTTCTCATTGCTTTGATAGAGTAGATTTTTGGAGGTCTCTACTTCAGCCTTCTTGAGGTCAAGTCCTATATTATTCCCTTTTACTGTTGTCCATCAACATTACAATTAACTAAGCACATTGTTGACTGGAATAATTTCAAGAATAATCCACTATCTTAAAAAATTTTTCTTGTAGTAAATACAATTTTTAAAGCTACCTCTCTTTCTCTCAGGCTTACAAAGAGGTCAGTGGCATGTCAAAGGAGTATTAAAGGTCATAGATGTTTGGAGAAACATGTGCTTACATGGTGATAGAAAACAGTAAGATTTTAACACACCAGAAAGTTGGTCACTCTGGTTAAAAGGGGGAAAATGTAAGAAAAAAAAGGTTTATAAAGCCTTCTTTATTTTGAATACTTTTGTCAAGTGGTTGCTGCATTATCAAGTGACATGAATTTTAAGACAAATTATTAAATGTCTAAACACTTGGCATGAAATCAGTGAAAGAGTAGCTTCATGACTTTACTCTCTAAATAACTTGCAGACTAAAAGAATTTATAAAATATATAAGCATGCACTCAAGAGAGTGGAAAGGCAACCCATCAAATGGAAGAAAATGTTTGAAAATCACAATTATAGTAAAAGATTAATAGAGAATATACACAAAAAGTCCTACAACTCTGCAACAACAATAAGGATAACAACAACAAAAATAGCATGGTTAAAATATTGACAATAGACTTGAATAGACATTTGTCCAAAGAAGATATACAAATGTGCAAAAAATATGTACAAAGATGCTTAACATTATTAATTATTATGGAAATGCAAGCAAAACCACAGTGAGATACCCCCTCACACTCCTAGGATGGCTACTCTTATAAACTAAATCATGTCTTCTTCTCCAAATTCAGATTGGAGCCCTAATCCCCCTCCCCTAATACCTTAGAATGTGATTGTCCTGGGGACAGGGCCTTTAATAAGGTAACTAAGGTTAACCAAGTTCTTAAAGATGGAGTATTAATCCAACAGGACTTGTGTCCTTATAAGAAGAGGAAGAGGCACCAGAGATGCCCACACACAGAGAAAGTCATGTGAGGACACAGCAGAAATGTGGCCATTTGCAAGCCAAGGAGAGAATCCTCAAGAGAAACTAAATCTGCTGAGATCTTAATCTTGGACTTCCAGTCCGCAAAATTTTGAAAAAATAAACTTTTGTTGGTAGAGTTACCCAGTCTTTGGGATTATGGAACTATGTTACAGCCAGGTGGTGCAATGGTAAAGAATCTGCCTGTCAAAGCAGGAGACATAGGAGATGAGGGTTTGATCCCTGGGTTAGGAAGATTTCCCTGCGGAAGGAAATGGCAACCTACTCCAGTATTCTTGCCTGGAAATTCCGTGGACAGAGGAGCCTGGCGGGCTATAGTCCATGGGATCACAAAGAGGTGGGCATGACTGAGTGACTGAGAATGAACAAACTAATGTAGCTGCTATCAAAAACAAGGTTAAGTGCTAAGTCGCTTCAGTCGTGTCTGACTCTTTGTGATCCCATGGACTGTAGTCCATCAGACTCCTCTGTCCATGGGATTCTCCAGGCAAGAATACTGGAGTGGGTAGCAATTTCCTACTCCAGGGAGACTTCCCAACCCAGGGATCAAATCCTGGGCTTTTAAGTCTCCTGCTTTGCTAGGCAGGTTCTTTACTACTGCTGTTGCTGATGCTGTGTCGCTTCAATCGTGTCCAACTCTGTGTGACCCCATAGATGGCAGTCCACCAGACTCCTCCATCCCTAGTATTCTCCAGGCAAGAACACTGGAGTGGGCTGCCATTTCCTTCTCCAATGCATGAAAGTGAAAAGTGAAAGTGAAGTTGCTCAGTCATGTCCAATTCCTTGTGACCCCATGGACTGCAGCTCACCAGGCTCCTCCATCCATGGGATTTTCCAGGCAAGAGTACTGGAGTGGGTTGCCATTGCCTTCTCCACCAGCACCACCTGGAAGCCAAAAGTCACCAAAACTAACAACTGTTGGTGAAGATATAAAGAAACCGAAGCACTGTTTCTGTGAATGAAAAGTGGTGCAGCCACTACCACTATGGAAAACAGTCTGGTGTTTCCTCAAAAAAAAAAAAAGCACCCAGATTTCCAAATGATCCAACAATTCCACTTTGTGGCATGTTCCCAAAAGAACTGAAAATTGAAAACAGTCTCAAAGAAATACTTGTACATCTGTTCATAGCAGCATTGTTTACAATAGCCAAAATGTGGAAGCAACCCAAGTGTCCATCAAAGGATTAATGGGTAAAAAAAATGTGATGTATATGTACAATGAAGTCTGATTCATATTTAAAAAGAAAGGAAATTTTGACACATGCTAAAACTTGGATGAACCTTGAGGCACTATGCTGAGTGAAATAAACCAGACACAAAATACACATACTGCATTTTTCTACTATGTGAGGTACCTAGAGTAGTCAAACACATAGAGATAGAAAGTAGAGTAGTGGCTGCCAGAGGCTGGCAGGAGGGTGATGGGGAGTTGTCGTTTAATGGGTATAGGGTTTCTTTTGCAATATGGAAAGACTTTTGGAGTTTGGTTACATAAGAATGTGAATGTGCTTGATTAACACTACTGAACAGTACATTTAAAAATGATTAAGATGCTCAGTTTTATGTTGCATGTGGGCATAATAATGATAAAGTGTAGAGATTTAAGGGAGGAACTTCTGCACTGGGGTTCATGGGTTCATATCCACTGAGTAGTAGTGCTTTTTAGCAGCAGGGAAATGAGATAAGATAAAGGCAGACAGTGTTCTGAGGAGAGTGTTGGGTTTGGGTGTTCCCAGATGGTGCCACGAGTCAAGGAAGTAAAAGGCCTGATTCTGGACAAGGTGGGCAATATTTTAAAAATTGATAATTTCTGTTGTCATTTTACTTTTGTCACTTGGGAAAAATACGTTAGAAGGTGAGACAACGTGAACCCCCATCCAAGCAGAAAGGGCGAGCATTAATGAAAATTCTTTCATAAGACCCATCCTTTCAGCTAGAGTCTAATTACATGAGTTTATTGATCACACACATTCTGCTATCCACATCTACTCATTTGCACACTTCAAATGAAGAGAGTAGCCAGGGAACTCTGTCCAGGGCAATGAGAAAACCACTGCCATGACACTCAGATAGCATCTCACACTTGTCATTGGGAGTCTTCTGCCATCTGTCCAAGGGAACAATCTGACAGAGCACACAGGATGAAATTTTGCTAGCTTCTGTCTTTAGATAAGGACGCTATCACTGGCTGAACATATTTTATGTATAACCTACCAGCTGCAAAGACCACTCAAGCATTATGTTTAAATATATTTGATAGTATCTTGGATTCCTGTTAACTCTTACCAGTGTGTCTGGGCTTTAAAAATCATATAATAATATTCAATAGCTGCTCAGATTAAAAACAAAAACACATATGATCAATGATTGTTTCATAGGGATAAGGAGGAACTTGTATGTTGAGCAGGAAGATGGGGGTAGAAATGGATGGTGTTTGTGCACAGAGACTATTAAGGGAACATAGTATAATTCATCTCTTTTCTCTGTCTCCTGATTCCAAGTGGGACCAGATATGAGGATGCCTCAGTATTACAAAGCTTTTCTTTCCTCTGTAGCTCATCTAAACTCTCACTGTTGGTTGCTTTCAAGAGTAATTCTCATAGTTTAGACTACTTTGAATTAGGCCAATTTCAGTGTTTAGAAACCTTAAAATTTAAATTCAGGCTTATTTGTAATAATAAGCTTATTCTGGTTTCTTGTTATTATAGTCAAGAATTTGTACAAATTAATGGTAAATTTTATGTCACCTGTTGTTGTTTAGTTGCTAAGTCATGTCCAGCTCTTTTGCCATCCCATGGACTGTAGCCTGCCAGGCTCCTCTGTCCTTGGAATTTCCTAGGCAAGAATACTGGAGTGGTTTGTCATTTCCTTCTCCAGGGGATCTCCACGACCCAGGGATTGAACCCACATCTCCCACATTGGCAGGCAGATTCTTTACCACTGAGCCACCTGGAAAGCCCTATATATCTCAACCTAAAGCCTTGGAAATGTCAGGATCCTCCAAAGGCAATAGCATAGTATAACTTTGTCCTGAAATCCCTTGAATATTTTATCAATAATAATAACAATGAAAGAATGATTCTTCACCATTGGTGTAGCGTTTTTTCCCTTTCATGCCCCAAACATGTATGCATTTGCTAGCAATAAGAAAATTCTTTAATATCACTGTAGCAGTTATTAAAATCAGGAAATCTAACACTGATACATCATTATTATATAATTAATAGCCTATATTCAAATTTAATCGGTTGACCCCAAATGTCCTTTTTGTCCAAAACTTTTCCTATGAGGTTCTTTTTCCTGGTTCAGATATTTTTCATGTCTTTTAAGACCTCTTTTACATGGAACAGCTCCTTTAGATTTCCTTTATTTTCTTGATAAATTTTTTCAGAGTACAGTTAGTTTTGCGAAGTATCCCTCAATTTGATTGTGTCTATTTCCTCATGATCAGATTCAGGTTTTTCATCATGGGCAAGAAGGCTATAGACATGAGGCTGAATCCTTCTCAGTGCATTATATTAGAAAATACATGATTTCAGTTTGTTCCAATAATGATAGTTTTGGCCTTGATCACCTTATTTGAGTTATGTCTCCCAGGTTTCTCTACTTAAAATTGCTATTCCCCTTTTGCAAATAATATGTAATTTGTGGGGAGGTAGTCAGCAATTGTGTATCTCATCAAACTTTCACCCAGTACTATTTGTATTTTTATGTATGTTATAGGTGAGTTATGTTTCTCAATCTTGTAGAAGTGGCCCTCTGTAGGAGATTTCCTATGCACCCTAGCAGTCCACTTGCCTCACATCACCCAAGGGCCAGGAGCCAAGTGGTCCCAGGATAGGGTCTGCCCTGCATTTGCAAACTCTGCAGGCTATAGGACCTTAGTTTCCTTGCTTCTGGTGTTTGCCCCCTGGTGGGTGAGGCTGGTCTAGAGGTTTGTACAGGCATCTGAGGGAAGGAGCCAGCACCTGCCCACTGGTGGGTAGAGCTTGGTCTTGGCCCTCTAGTGGGCAGGGTCATGTCTAGAGGTGGCTGTGGGCTCAGGAAGTCCTTAGGCAACTGTCTGCTGATGGCTGAGGTTGTGTCCTTGCCTAGCAAGTTACTTGAGCTGAGACTTTCCAGCACTGGGGTCTTCAAGCTGTTGGGTGGGGTGAGGGATCTTGGTCCCAGTAGCCCAAAATATTGGCTCTTTCTGAAGTCATGTCCTAGGCATTCAGCAAAGTCTTTTCACTGGCTGGTCAGAACTTGAACAACTCCCAGCCTTCAGTGTGTTCTCAGAATCGTTCAGCTTTCAGCTCCCTAGTAGTGTTTTTCTCAGCCTCATATTTGTTGTTGCTGTTCAGTCGCTAAGTTATGTCTGATTCTTTGCAGCCCCAAGCACTGCAGCACGTCAGTCCTGCGGCACTCCCCTGTCCTGCCCTGTTTCCCAGAGTTTGCTCATAGAGTTTCGTTTTATATTACAGCTTAGTATTAAATAGCAATCAAGGGAACCCACTGTGGTGATTTCTGGAGTTCTTCATTTTTTTATTTCTCACCTTTCCAATACTATGCCTCACACATTTCTAACACCTTAGTCCTTTCCAATTTCAATCTTTGTATTCTCAACTCAGCAATCACTATGCTCTGCAATGTTTTCTATCCCTGAACCATAGTCTAGAAAGTACTTCCAAGGAGAACATAGAGTTCACATTATGTCTTTTCTTTTCTTTCAGGGATTAGAGTCCTATACTATCTGCTGTGCAAAGTCAGAAACAATTTTTATTTGTTTTGTTCAGTTTTTTACTACAAGAGGTATTGTACTGATTAAACTATCATGCTCAGAAGCAGAAGAGTATGTGAAGGCTTTTTATTATAAAATTAATTTCTTTAATAGAATTAGGTCTATTCAGATGTTTATTTTTAAGCCAGTTTTGAGAATAGTAGCTTCCTAAGTGATATTTTTATATCTGATTTTTTTCCTAATTCAGATTTTCTTTAATATCAATTTCAGATTATTCTTCTGAAAGCTTGATTTTCATTTGCTGTTGCCAAAACCTTCAATGTCTTCCCTTTGCTCTCAGTATATTCTTCTATTTCCTCAGTTATGATTCTATACTTTCTATAATCTGATCCTAAACACTGAGTTAATTACTACCTTTCTTAGATGCTTTTAAGAAAATGTTTGAGTACAAATGAGCCTGTCAGAATCATATCAATAAATGCTTCTTTCTCTGTATTTCAGTACCTTTTTAAACATGCATAAATGTTTCATGTATCATGTACATAGTGTACCTCTTTTAGCAAGAGCTTTCTTTATAGAAGCCTAGTGCCTTGTACAATATGTGGACATGGTTGGTATTCCATGATTAATTTTCTTTCTTTGAGAGAGGGGATCCTGGACCCTAGAAAACATTAAGATGTTTATAAGAATGAAGGGGTATTGAGAAGATTAGAATAGAATGGAGGATATAGCAGCAGACAACAGCTGAAGATACACCATTGTTCCTTCAATTTTTTCCAAAAGAAAATTCATTTTTCAGGCTGTGCTTCTCTAGTGGTGCATTGTTTAAAGCTATCATACTGTGAGTTGGACAGTTGAGGAGGGTGAAGAAATTAATAATTTTAAGATCACTTACAGTTTAGTTGAGAGTCTAAACTGACACAAATAAACATGAATGTGCCATTTATTTTGTTCAACCCCCTTTCCTCCACCTCTTCCACTTCTCAAATGTTCCTTTTAATTTTGGTGGAGTGTTGAGTTAAATATCATCTACCTGACAAATCAAGACCATTTATCTTAGACACTGAAAGAATAATGAGAGAGTTATTTAACCTTTCATAAGAAGGTTTTGCATAGAAAAAGAGTCATCTTACTTAATATGGTAACTTTTCACTAAATTTAATAAATTGGTTTATAGTCTCAATAATTTAGGAAACTTCGGCAACATCATCCAAATCATTATTAAAAAAAAAAAGAGGCGTTTTAGTGTTTTGTTGACTGAGTGTCATGAGCTATATGATTTAAAACTCATACATCACATTCAATAACATGCAAGTGAAGTGTTAATCAATTTTGTGTAAATTTACTTGGACGATGGGTACATATCATTCTTGGAGACTCTGGGATGAGGAGTGGCCCTACTCGTGGGATGAGAGAAAACCAGAGTTTTGTTGTTGGCCCAAGTCCGTCTTCATGAATAGCTGTTTAAATTAAGCCATCTGCACAAATGAGATACTCTCTCCTATAGCCACTATTGTCCTAAAGAGGATTAGGCGAGAAGCAGGGCAGTACTATTCAAACTTAATCCTTTTTAAGTCAGAGACCTCAGTAAGCCAGGAGCCCAGGTCAACCTGGAGCCAGGAGTGAGGCTAAGATGGAAGGAGAATAATGTGTTTTATTTGTTATCTAATCTTATGCCAACCAACTTCGATATACACCCTCTTTCCCATTAGATTATCAATTCTGAGAGCTCAGGAAAGAAGCCAAAGCCATGTACAGAAATGTCCAGTAACTACTCATAGACATAATCGTTAGGTGTATCCAACTATTTGCAACCCCATGAACTGTAGTCCATCACGTTCCTCTGTCCATGGGATTATCCAGGCAAGAATTCTGGAGTGGGTTGCCATGCCCTCCTCCAGGGGATCTTTTCAACCCAGGGATCAAACATTGCAGGCAGGTCTCCTGCATTGCAGGCAGATTCTTTATCATTTGGGCCACCAAGGAAGCCTCAAAATACTGGAATGAGTAGCCTATCCCTTCTCCAGGGGATCTTCCTAACCCAGGAAATGAACCAGGGTCTCCTGCATTGCAGGCAGATTCTTCATCTGCTGACCTACCAGGGAAGACAATTTAGAGCTCGCCAAAGTAGTGATTTTGTTCCGTGGGTGTGGATAAAACTTTTAAGATTCATATTTGCTCTCTTTTTACACTAAGACTCTCACATAAGCATCCTCACACAGCTTCTTTGAAAACAATGATGAATTTAATCAAACAACTTAATCTTTGGTGATTGACTCTGTGGAGGTTGACTTTAAGCAGATTTTAAAAATAATCAATGAGTGCTTGAACCAGAATGTTGAGTTTCTTTTTTATTTATTTGGTAAAACAGTGTGCACTGTATGTATGTACAGTGCTAGAACAATATCCATCTTTGCATATATTTCATGGCAATCCAAACAAATAATGAGCAAAGGGGTCAACATGGTTTTTTTGGATCCTTGAAGTCAAAGGTAACTTTTAACTTTTAGTTTATAAGTATTAAACTTGGCATAACTCCTTGATAGTAAAACCTGATTAGTTGTTATCACAAATATGTATATTTGAACTTGGAAGTACCATGTCTCATAAAGAAACTCAGAGAATGGGAATGTATATAGATCACTGAGCAGGTCACCTAGTCTAGACCATTCATCAAAAAAAAATAAAATGTATCGAGGGCTTCATGTGTTCCAGGCACTGCAATTAAAACAGAAAACAGGTTTCTGCCTTTGGGATTTGGGGCATAAGGTGTAAGGGGAACAAATATTAGAAAGAAATAAGCAAGTAGTTATACAGTATGTGCTGTGCTTGTTCACTCAGTTATATCTGACTCTGTAATACCATGGACTGTAGCCCACCAGCCTCCTCTGTCCTTGGAATTTTTCAGGCAAGAATTCTGGAGCAGGTTGGCATTTTCTACTCCAGGGGATCTTGCAGACCCAGGGATCATTTCTGCATTGGCAGGTGCATTCTTTTCCACTGTACCACCTGGGAAGCCCATGTAGCCAGTCATGTGATAATAAATACCAAGGAGAAATCAAAGCAGGGCAAAACAGATAATAAGTTCCAGGTCATTTCAAGCTAAAGTTCACTATATGGGATGGAAGGGGTGGGTTTCATTGACTGTGTGACATCTTAGCAGAGACCTGAAGAAAGTGCAGGAGAGAGTCAAGTGGCTATCTGGAGGAAAAGCATTCTCGGTAAAGGAAAAGCAAGTATAAATCCCCCAGCTTCCAGAATGCCTGGTATTGTAGCAAGAAAGCTATGGCAGGGTGGATTAAGGGTTGGGGAGATGTGATTGATGAGTCAAAGAGTCAGAGAGGCAATGGGAGCCAGACTGTAGGCTTGTTGGCTTTGGCTTTGAATAAAGTGGAGAGTTAGATGCAAGAGAAGGACATGATGGAATTTACATAGTAAAAGGGTAGAGAATCAGAAATAAATGAGGGTTCTGTGGTGGTAGTAGTGTGTTACTGGGATATAATCGCTGGAGTTTTAGACTCATAGTTAGAAAATCAAAATTGCAATCACAGCTCTCCGTCAGGACCTCAGGACCTTCACATTTTCAGAATATTAGTTTCCTCAGCAATGAAGCAAAGATGATGATATCAGTCAGAGCAAGCCTCTTTGAGAATTACCAAAGATGTATGATATCTAAGTTATTGTAAGTGAAAGCCTATGAAGAAGGGTATAAGATATAATATTCATTTTACAAAATAAAATTCCTACTATGTGTAGGAAAATAACCTCTCTGACATGCTAAGGAAAAGAAGAGAAAATGGGTTATCTCTGATTGATGATATTTACAAATTATTTTCACTTTTTTTCTTTAATTTTTTTGTGTTTTCCAGATTTTCTTGTTGAACATGTGTAGGTTTTTTTTTTTTTTTTAATCTCTTTGGCTGTGTCAGGTCTCGCTTGTGGCACGTGGGGTCTTTGTTGTGTCACATGGGATCTTTCATTGTGGCTCACAGATTCTCTAATTGTGGCTAATAGACTTAGTTGCTCCACAGCATGTGGGATCTTAGTTTCCTTACCAGGAGTGGAACCCATGTCCCTTGCATTGCAAGGTGGATTCTTCCCACCAGGGAAGTTCCAAACGTATGTAATTTTTAAAAACAGGTATAACTTTTTCAATAAATGTAAAGGGAGTTAATGAACATCAAAGTCATTGTCATTGTTCAGTCACTCAGTCGTGTTCAGTTCTTTGTAGCCCAACAGACTCTGGCACACCAACCTTCCCTCTCCTTCATTATCTCCCACAGCTTGCTCAAACTCATGACTATTGATTCGTGTTGCCATCCAACCATGCCACTCCCTTCTCCTCCTGCCCTCAATCTTTCCTAGCATCAGTGTCTTTTCAAATGAGTCACCTCTTTGCATCAGGCAGCCAAAGTATTGGAACTTCA
>SJYC01143606.1:0-26004 GCA_006408675.1 Madoqua kirkii
GTCAATATATATTTTTTGACATTGTTAAATCAGCTCTTTTTGCTTCTCCTCTTTCAGTGACTTAGATTTTTTTGTAATAGTCTTCATTCTATTCTGGGGTTGTCCAACCTCCAAACTGATTCCATTTGTTTGTTTGTGACATTAACAGGTCACTCTTCAGGATAAGCAGTTCTATGGGCTTTGATGAATGCAACCATTCATGTATCTGCCACCTCGAAAACATACAGAATAATTTCATCATTCAAAAAGTTCCCATGGTGTCCCTTTTATAGACAGTAGCTCCCTGTTCCCCTAGCCCGTGACTGCCACTGAATTAGTTTCCATCTCTACCATTTTTCCTTATGTCGTATGAATAGAATCCAATGATGCATACGTTTTTCATTTCTTTTTATCAAAAGTGAAAGTGAAGTCGCTCAGTTGTGTCCGACTCTTTCCGACCCCATGGACTGTATAGTCCATGGAATTCTCTAGAACTGAATACTGGAGTGGGTAGGGTAGCCTTTACCTGCTCCAGGGGGTCTTCTCAACCCAGGGATCAAACCTAGGTCTCCCACATTGCAGGCAGATTCTTTACCAGCTTAGCCACAAAAAATACACTTTAAATTTACTTACGTTTTGTAGAAATCAATAGCTCACTTCTTTTTATTATTTGGTCGTATTCCATTTCTGTCTATTAATACCACAGTTTGTTTGGTCATTCACTTTTAGGAGTATATCTGTTTGCTTCTAGTTTAAGTGAATCTCGGTAAAACTGCAATAAACATCGACATATGAAACATGTTTTCAGTCCACTATGGTAAATAATTAAGAGTACAAACACTGGATAATACGAGAAATCCAAACATAATGTTATAAGAAATTGCCAAACTGTCATCAGAAGTGATTGTAACTTTTTGCATTACCATAACAAATCAATGACTGAGGTTCAAATCTTTACTAGTATTTAAGACTGTAAGGATTTTTTGCCATTTTAACAAATGCAGAGTAATGTATCTCTGTGCTTTCAATATTTATTTTCTTAATGAATAATTCTATTGAGCACAATTGTGTGTCCTTCTCATCTGTATATCTTCTCTTGTAAAGGTTCAGATCCTTTGTGCATTTTTTATTAAGTTTTTTTTTATTTTGCCTTTAAAGGACACTCTATATATTCTATAAAACAAATCCTTTATACAGTGACATCAAGATAAGAGAGTATCTTTATCCTCCCAAGTAAAACAACAATTAGATAAATAACCACAGACAGAAATAGCTCTGGGAGGGCTCAGGAGTCCAGTTAAGAATCTGCAGTAACACAGTGGAGGGAAAAAAAATAGAGAATAACTGCAGAGAAAAGGTCACGGGGGAAGTTGGCAGAGGTGAAGCGTCGGGCTGGGAACAAAGGGAGTGTCGACGTCAGGGTCAGGGTCAAGCGCGGGCTGAGGGCCCCTGGGCTGCAGTGCCCACCATGAGGACCCCACGCAACCTCGGCCACTGAGGGTCTCAGCAGCGATGCTACCACTCCCCCCAGCTTTTGCAGTGAGGGAGCCCTGTGAACCCACAGTGTTCATTAATGTAGATTCCACTGAGGACTCCTACCACTTAAGCCACTGAGGTAACCAGCAGCTGCTGCAGCTGCAGACTCTGGCGAGGGAGACGCTGACCCCACCCCAGACCCCTCACCCAAAGAAAGAGCCATGGCTGGGCTTCTCTGGGCCCTAAGCTCACTTCCCCATCCAACCCTCCGCTCGCCGTGGACCGTGGAGCCGACCCTACTCGGAACACTGGTTCTGGGGCAACTCTCCTTGTGTCTGCACTTGAGATTCTGGCTCCAAAGCTGCCCTGCACACATCCACATTCAGTCACCAGAACCACGGTCAGTGCAGACTAACCTGTGCCCAGGACTTCAGGACTGTGAGCTCTGCACACGCCTGCACCGCAGACCCCCAGTACACAGCCGCTCAGGGAGTGCCCACATCAAAGACGCTCAGAAACATCGCTGCAACGGGAATGTCCCCACTCATGCAGAGGTCTGGGCACAAGCCTCAGCGAGTAGACCTCAAGTGATCTCATGCAAAGAAAACAATGGTGACTATGTGAGGTAATGGATAGCTAATTATCTTGTTATGGTAATAATTTCACAATTTTACACATATATAACTGAAACGTTACATAGTACCCCTAAAATATACTGAATTTTTATCTTCATCCTCAGTAAAGCTGGAAAAAATGTAAAGAACCATTTATATGTAAATTGAAAATATTATATGCAAAGACATGTGAGTTGCCAATATTTTCTCCTAGCCTATGCTTTCTTTTATACAACAAAAATTCTAATTTTGATAAGTAAAATTGGTCACTTTGTTCTTTCCTAGACCATCCTTTAGACGGTAAAGAATCCCCCTGGAAGATCCCCTGGAGGAAACCATGGCAGCCCACTCCAGTGTTCTCACCTAGAGAAACCCCATGCACAGAGGAGCCTGGGCCCAGGGGGTAGCAGAGTGGGACACGACTGAATGACTAAGTACACAACACAGCACCAACAAATTCAATGCCAACTCATCTGTATATCTTCTCTTGTAAAGGTTCAGATCCTTTGTGCATTTTTTATTAAGTTTTTTTTTATTTTGCCTTTAAAGGACACTCTATATATTCTATAAAACAAATCCTTTATACAGTGACATCAAGATAAGAGAGTATCTTTATCCTCCCAAGTAAAACAACAATTAGATAAATAACCACAGACAGAAATAGCTCTGGGAGGGCTCAGGAGTCCAGTTAAGAATCTGCAGTAACACAGTGGAGGGAAAAAAAATAGAGAATAACTGCAGAGAAAAGGTCACGGGGGAAGTTGGCAGAGGTGAAGCGTCGGGCTGGGAACAAAGGGAGTGTCGACGTCAGGGTCAGGGTCAAGCGCGGGCTGAGGGCCCCTGGGCTGCAGTGCCCACCATGAGGACCCCACGCAACCTCGGCCACTGAGGGTCTCAGCAGCGATGCTACCACTCCCCCCAGCTTTTGCAGTGAGGGAGCCCTGTGAACCCACAGTGTTCATTAATGTAGATTCCACTGAGGACTCCTACCACTTAAGCCACTGAGGTAACCAGCAGCTGCTGCAGCTGCAGACTCTGGCGAGGGAGACGCTGACCCCACCCCAGACCCCTCACCCAAAGAAAGAGCCATGGCTGGGCTTCTCTGGGCCCTAAGCTCACTTCCCCATCCAACCCTCCGCTCGCCGTGGACCGTGGAGCCGACCCTACTCGGAACACTGGTTCTGGGGCAACTCTCCTTGTGTCTGCACTTGAGATTCTGGCTCCAAAGCTGCCCTGCACACATCCACATTCAGTCACCAGAACCACGGTCAGTGCAGACTAACCTGTGCCCAGGACTTCAGGACTGTGAGCTCTGCACACGCCTGCACCGCAGACCCCCAGTACACAGCCGCTCAGGGAGTGCCCACATCAAAGACGCTCAGAAACATCGCTGCAACGGGAATGTCCCCACTCATGCAGAGGTCTGGGCACAGCCTCAGCGAGTAGACCTCAAGTGATCTCATGCAAAGAAAACAATGGTGACTATGTGAGGTAATGGATAGCTAATTATCTTGTTATGGTAATAATTTCACAATTTTACACATATATAACTGAAACGTTACATAGTACCCCTAAAATATACTGAATTTTTATCTTCATCCTCAGTAAAGCTGGAAAAAATGTAAAGAACCATTTATATGTAAATTGAAAATATTATATGCAAAGACATGTGAGTTGCCAATATTTTCTCCTAGCCTATGCTTTCTTTTATACAACAAAAATTCTAATTTTGATAAGTAAAATTGGTCACTTTGTTCTTTCCTAGACCATCCTTTAGACGGTAAAGAATCCCCCTGGAAGATCCCCTGGAGGAAACCATGGCAGCCCACTCCAGTGTTCTCACCTAGAGAAACCCCATGCACAGAGGAGCCTGGGCCCAGGGGGTAGCAGAGTGGGACACGACTGAATGACTAAGTACACAACACAGCACCAACAAATTCAATGCCAACAAATTCAAAGCTCAGACATTTCTGATTTTCTTCCATATTTTCTTTTAAAACTTTTATAATTTGATATTCCACATTGCAGTTATCCATCTTGAATTAATTATTGGTTTAGATATAAGGTATACTTTGAGGCTCATTTGCTTTTGTATATAGACATCAACTGTTGCTGCACTAAAAAGAATATTACTTCTCCGTTTAATTGCTGTGGCAAAAACTAGTTTGCTATATGTTTCTATTGATGAAATCTCGATTCTGTTCAAATGATTTAAGTGTCTATTCTTTCACCAACATACACTTTCTTGATTAATGTAACTTTAGAGTAAGTCATGAAGTCAGTTAAGGAGCATATTTCAACTTTGTTCTTCTTTTTAAGAATTACTTGTATTCTAGTAGCTCTACCTCTTCATATGAATCTTTCAGCTTGAAAGATTGTTTCCAAAATTCCTGCTTGAATTTTTGTTGAGATCAGATTGAATCTGTAGATAAACATGAAGAGGCTGATATATTAAGTCTTCCAATCCATGAAAAAATATATCTATACATATATACACAATACTTGTCTTCTCACTATACAGTTATAATATTTCTTATCAGATACATGATTTGCAAATATATTCTCCCATCCTTGGGCTATATACTCACTTCAGTGATGGTATAATTGGAAACACAAATGTCTTTACTGTCGATAAAGTCCGATTTACTTTTTCTTTTATTACCTAAGTTTCTGCTGTTATATGTAAGAAGCAACTCCCAAACTCGAAGCCACTGCATCAGTTAGCTAAGGCTGCTGTACAAAGCACCACAAATTCTAGAGTTTAAAACAACAGAAATTTCGTCTGTCACACAGGTCTACGTGTCTGAAATCAAGATGTCAGCAAGACGACATTATGAAACCAGTAGGGAAACGTGTCCTTGTTCTTCTTACTCTGGAGTGGATTTATGGCCAACTGTGGAGATCCTTGCCTTGAAGTTGCCTAACTATGTGGCCTGAGCTTGGGCACTGATGGAGTGGGGCCCCTGGCCAAGCCACAGCAGCTCCAGGGCGTGAGGCGGGGGCCCTGGTGCTCCAGATGTGGGTGCTGGTCGAGCAGCTGCAGAGCCAGGCTCTGGCAGAGGTCAGGCGGGGAGCAGATGCTGCTCTGGGGAGGTCAGGCGGGGAGCAGATGCCGCTCCGGGGAGGTCAGGCGGGGAGCAGATGCCGCCCAGCGCATGGGCCTTCCTTCTGCAATGCTGGCTCCAGTGTCCCGCGTGCGGGCGCTTATGGAGTGCCTGAACGGTTATGATAAACAGAAAATAAGTGGGAAGAAATTAAAGACCTGAATAAGCTGAAAGGCATCTGATGTTCATGGGAAGGAAAACAGTATTATTAAGAGGTTAACAGTACCCAAAGGGATCCCAGTTCAGTTCAGTTCAGCCATTCAGTGGAGTCTGACTGTTTGTGACCCCATGGACTGCTGCACACCAGGCTTCCCTGTCCATCATCAACTTCTGCAGCCTGCTCAAACTCACGTCCATCCAGTCAGTAAAGCATTCAAACATCTCATCCTCTGTCATCCCCTTCTCTTCTTGCCAGAATCTTTCCCAGCATCAGGGACTTTTCCAGTCAGTCAGCTCTTCACATCAGGTGGCCAAAGTATTGGAGCTTCAGCTTCAGCATCAGTCCTTCCCATGAATATTAAGGACTGATCTCCTTTAGGATGGACTGGTTGGATCTCCTTACAGTCCAAGGAACTCTCAAGAGTCTTCTCCAACACCACAGTTCCATTGTTTCCCCATCTATTTGCCAAGAAGTGATGGGACCAGAAGCCATGATCTTTGTTTTCTGAATGCTGAGCTTTAAGCCAACTTTTTCACTCTCTTCTTTTACTTTCATCAAGAGGCTCTTTAGCTCCTCTTTGCTTTCTGCCATAAGGGTGGTGTCATCTGCATATCTGAGGTTACTGATATTTCTTTCAGCTGTCTTGATTCCAGTTTGTGCTTCATCCAGTCCAGCATTTTACATTATGTAATCTGCATATAAGTTACATAAGCAGAGTGACAATATACAGCCTTCACATACTCCTTTCCCAGTTTGGAACCAGTCCGTTGTTCCATGTCTGGTTTTCACTGTTGCTTCTCGACTTGCATACAGATTTCTCAGGAGACAGGTAAGGTGGTCTGGTAGTCCCATCTCTTTCAGAATTTTCCATAGTTTGTTGTGATCCACACACTCAGAGGCTTTGGCGTAGTCAACAAAAATAAATGTTTTTCTGGAACTCTCTTGCTTTTTTGGTGATCCACTAGATGCTGCCAATTTGATCTCTGATTCCTCTGCCTTTTCTAAATCCACCTTGAACATCTGGAAGTTCTCAGTTTATGTACTGTTGAAGCCTTCTTGGAGAATTTTGAGCATTACTTTACTAGCGTGTGAGATGAGTGCAATTGTGCTGTAGTTTAAACATTTTTGGCATTGCCTTTCTTTGGATTGGAATGAAAACTGATCTTTTCCAGTCCTGTGGCCACTGCTGAGTTTTCCAAATTTGCTGGCATATTGAGTGCAGCACTTTCACAGTATCATCTTTTAGGAGATGAAATAGCTCAACTGGAATTCCATCACCTCCACTAACTTTGTTTGAGAGGACAAATATAATTTCTTTCAAAATCCCAGTAGCTTTTTTTTTTTTTGCAAAAAATGAAATGCCAATCCTAAAATTCATATGGAATTGCAGAAAAAAAAATCCAGAAATGTCAACGCAATAATTGTGGAAGAATAGCTCCAATAATATCTTGCTGGTGGGAATGAAAAATGATGTAGCTGCTGTTGAAAACCATTTGATGGGTCTCAGAAAGTCAAACACAGAGTCACCTTATAACCCAGGAATTTCACTTCTGAAAATATACCCAAGAGAACTGAAGATGTGTGCTCAGCAAAAATTTGTATATGAATATTCATAGAAACATTATTAACAATTGCCCAAAGGTTAAAATACCCCATAAAATGATTTTAAAATGTTACCACATGGAAGATCTTCAAAATCATTATGTTAAATGAAAGAAAATGACATAAAATGACAAAAGTTATATGTGCCCACTTTAATAAAATATCTAGAGTAGAAATACAAATAAAAACAAAGTTTTGATTCCTCAGTGATAGGGGATTTAGGAATAGGAAGAATGGGACTTACTAACATATATGGGGTTTATTTTTGTGGCAATGGAAATATTCAGGAATAAGATTCTTGTGATTGCATAACATTGTAAATACAAAAAAAAATTGACTGTACACTTTCAAATGGTGAATCCCATGTTATTCATAGGAGAGCGAAAGCCCAAGTTTAAAACTCAACAGTCAGAAAACTAAGATCATGGCATCTAGTCTCATCACTTCAAGGCAAATAGATGGGGTTAAAAATGGAAATAGTGATAGATTTCATTTTCTTGGACTCCAAAATCACTGCAGATGGTGACTGCAGTGAAATTAAAAAATGAAATTAAAAAATGCTTGCCTCTTGGAAGAAAAGCTATGACAAACCAAGATAGCATCTTAAAAAGCAGAGACATCACTTTGCTGACAAAGATTCATAGAATCAAAGCTATGGTTTTTCCAGTAGTCAGGTGCATACGTGAGACTTGGACCACAAAGAAGGCTGAGCACCGAAGAACTGATGTTTTTTGAACTGTGGTGCTAGAGAAGCTCCTGAGTCCCTTGGACAGCAAGGAGATCAAACCAGTCAATCCTAAAGGAAATATTCAGGAAATCCTGAATATTCATTGGAAGGACTGATGTTGAAGGTGAAGCTCCAATACTTTGGCCACCCGATGTGAAGAGCTGACTCATTTGAAAAGAGCTGGGAAAGACTGACAACAGGAGGAGAGGGGAGAAACAGAGGATGAGATGGTCGGATGGCATCACCGACTCAATGGACAAGATTTTGAGCAAAGTCCAGGAGATCGTGAAGGACAGGGCAGCCTGGCGTGCTGCAGTTCATGGGGCTGCAAAGAGTCGGGCAGGACCTAGCTACAGGACACCAACATCTAATGTAATCTTTAGCACTCTCATATGCGTATGTGCTAAATCACCTCAGTTGTGTCCAATTCTATGTGACCTTATGCACTGTGTCCCACCAGGCTCCTCTGCCTGATTCTCCAGGCAGGAATACCGGAGTGGTTGCCATGCCCTCCTCCAGGGAATCTTCCGACCCAGGGATCGAACCTGTGTCTCTTATGTCCCCTGCATTGGCAGATGGGGTCTTTATCACTAGCGCCACCTGGGAAGCCCCTACTCTCATGTGACGGATATCAACGTTATTGCTCTTCTTTTTATAGGTGCTATACTGATTTTTGGAGAGACTGAATAACTTCACCAAGGTCACCCTGCAACAGAAGGTGGAGCTAGGATGGAAGGGAGACCATACTACCGCAGAGCCCAAATTTATAAAACCTGTGCCTGAGAGCTCTGATAGGACAGAGAGGACTCTGCCTGGGTGTTTAGGGACAGAGAGGACCATGCAGAGGGAAGAATCAATCTGTCTCTTAGCTCTAAAAAACAAGAATAAAGGTTTCCCAACATATGCCCAGTCCAGCCCTATAGTGGTAAAACAAATGGGTATTTTGTTTACAAGAATTGAGGAGAAGACAGATTTCCAGGTTTTTATGAAAGAGATGCAGAAAGCTTGCAAAAGCTTCTGACACCACATAGGCCAGAGATTTTAAGGAAGTTTTAACCTACACTGCCTAACTTGTCTGTGAGGCTTCCCTGTGGCTCAGCAGTAAAGAGTCTGTCTGCCATGCAGGAGCCGCAGGAGACTCTGGTTTGAAACCTGGGCGGAGCAGATCCCCTGGAGAAGGCGTGGCCAACGCACTCCAGTATTCCTACCTGGAGAATCCCAAGGGCAGAGGAGCCTGGTGGACTGCAGCCCATGGGGTCACAGAGTCAGACCCGACCGAAGTGCTTCAGCACTCGCGCAACTTGGCTGGGGCGCTGCTGACTTGCCGGCTAGTTGCCCCTCCTCCTAAGTTTCCCTCCTGCCTTGCCTTCATAAACACTCTCAGCTGAAATGCATGCAAACATTATCCTCTGCATCTCCCAGGCAGGTTCAGGTTAGGAGGGCTAATCTGGGACCCAGAGCCTCATGAGACATCCACTCACTTGATACTAAATGTTTCCCCTGAGACTGATTGTGTGACAAGGTCGTTTTCTCTGCCTTGATATTTGCAAGGCACAAACCCAAGGTATGTTCCACCATACAGAGCTCTGAGGGTGGGGAAGGAGCTTCCCCAGCATGAAGCCCTTCTGGATGGGGACTTCTGGTCAATAGCCTGAGCGGGAAGCTTGTCCTTACTGTCTGCCTCGTACCTTCATCTGTCGAGCCTAGGACAAAAGTAAGTATCAAGAAATCACACCATCACAGCTGATTAGAACAGGAAGGACCTCTAGAAGTTTCAGCTGTTTTAATTCTTGCAAATGAGGAGAGTTTAAAGTTAGAGCTTGGCATCATCTCACTGCCAGTTCACCACTCTCCACTCTGCTGTGCCAGCCTCCAGCATCCATGCTCATTATAATCAGGTGTCTTAAATAAATGGTGGCGTGATGGATGGTTAGACTCAAAAAGGGAGACTGCATCCCCTAAGTTTTGTTTGTTTGTTTAAAATATACTACAGGACTAGGTAGAACCATCATAGCTCCCTTTCTGAATATCAGGGCTTGTAGGAAACTTTCAACATCTGTTTGTGATCTCAAATATAAAGCTATTTTCCTTAGAAACATCAAAGTTTGGACACTGCTTATTATTGACTGAATACCCTGCTGTAACCAAGAAAAGGTGTGATAAACTACAGAAAGCAACTTGTCTCAAACTGTCTGATTTTAAAATGTTAGTACCTTTATGGTTTCTAAAGAAATTTTATGTCTATTGTCACATCAGAGCAAGATAACAGCTTACAAGAGAGATAAAGAATGTTTTTCATCGTGTGAAATAAGATCTGGCCAGTGGCAGGCCTACACCCAGCTGGTTATTGTTAAAACTAGGATTAGAATTGGCCTTGTGTTTGTGGTACAATCCTATCCACACTCCCACACCTTTGAATTTCTGGATCAAAAGGAGATATTTTGTGTCTGTTTGTACCTGTAAGTAGTATAAATAATGTATTTGGTCAATACAAATGTATTTGACCATTCTTATCACATTCAGTTCAGTTCAGTCGCTCAGTCATGTCCGACTCTTTGCGACCCCATGAATCACAGCATGCCAGGCCTCGCTATCCATCACCAACTCCCAGAGTTCACTCAGGCTCACATCCATCGAGTCAGTGATGCCATCCAGCATCTCATCCTCTGTCATCCCCTTCTCCTGCTACCCCCAATCCCTCCCAGCATCAGGGTCTTTTCCAATGAGTCAACTCTTCACATGAGGTGGCCAAAGTACTGGAGTTTCAGCCTCAGCATCAGTCCTTCCAATGAATACCCATTAGTGGAACACAAAATTTAACTTTTTTTTTTTCATAAATAGATTTAATCAGATTTACATGTTTATGAATTTGGGGCAAATCTGGTAACTCTAGCAAGCACAGACATAAGAACTGATGAATAATCCTCAGGAGAAAGTAATTCATGGTGAGTAGGGTATTCTGGCATACTCCAGTTACTTTACTGATCATTTCACTAGATTTATACACACTTTTATTATGTCACTTATCACGCTGGGGAGGTAATTTGTGGATCTGGTTGTCTCTGCCTCCTTAAAAACTCAGGAGTCGTGTTCTTCCTTGCGTGACACTTGCTCCCGGCACGGAGCTGGTTTCCATGCAAAGCCGGCTGGGAAGAGAAGCCGAGAGAGAGAGCTGGCGCCGGGCGCTGTCCGCGCACCGACATTGGCTAGCGGGCTTCGAGTGCCGTTCAACCTCAACTGCTCAGATCGCTGAAGTAAGTACTTTGGGTATTGCAAGAATTGGGTATTGCACAGACAATCAGACTGAGATTCACAGAGTGTGAGTAAATTTCCCACAGGCACATCCTATCCAAGGTACTAATTAGGGGCTGCTGCTGCTGCTGCTGCTGCTGAGTCGCTTCAGTCGTGCCCAAATCTGTGCAACCCCATAGAGGGCAGCCCACCAGGCTCCCCCGGCCCTGGGATTCTCCAGGCAAGAACACGGGAGAGGGTTGCCATTTCCTTCTCCAATGCAGGAAAGTGAAAAGTGAAAGTGAAGTCGCTCAGTCATATCCGACTCTTTGGGACTCCATGGACTGCAGCCCACCAGGCTCCTCCATCTGGGGGATTTTCCAGGCGAGAGTACTGGAGTGGGGTGCCATCGCCTTCTCCATAATTAGTGGCACTTACTGAAAAAAGTAAAACATTTTTTGAAGTTGTGGTTTCACTTGCTCTTTTATTGAAATATAGTTGATTTTCAGGGTTGTGTTAGTTTAAGGTGTACAGCAAAGTGATTCTGCTTTTTACATATAATACAGCTGTGTATTCTTTTTCAGATTCTTTCACATTATAGGTATTATAAGATATGGAATATATTTCCCTGTGCTATCCAGTAGGTCCCCGATGTTTATCACGGAAGTATGTATCTGTTAATCCCAAGCTCTTAATTTATCACCCCTTTCCCTTTGGGTAACCTAAATTCATCGTCTATGTCTGTGAGTCTGTTCCTGCTTTGTAAACAAGTTCATTTCTGTCATTTTTTAAAGATTCCACACATAAGTGATATCATATTTCCCTCTCTCTGTCTGACCTCACTTAGCAGTAGTAATCTCTAACCCCATCCATGTTGCTGCAAGCGTGTTATCCCACTCCTCCTTGTGGCTGAGGAAGAGTCTATTGTACACGTGCGTTTCGTTCTCTTCAATCGTTGATCAGTCCACGGACATGCGGGGCTGTCGTAAGCGGTGCTGCTGTGGACGCTGAGGAGTGTGCGTCCTCTCGAGTGAGCGGGTCTTCCTTTGGCCGCACGCCCAGGAGTGGGACTTCGTGCTCACATGGTGACTCTGTCTTCAGTTTCCTGAGGAACCCCCAGAGTGGCCCAGCGTACGGCCCCAGCAACACTGACGGAGCAATGCCTGGAAAAAGTACATTCCTGTTATATTTGATTTAACAGTCACTTCAGACTCTTCTAAATAGTTGTATTATCTATAATCTGATACATTTTTTCTCTTTTAGGTCTCAATCCTCGTTTCATGTCTACCAGTTACTTTTGTGCATCACTCTTAATTGAGATTTGGTTTAGTAATACTTATATACTTACAAGCGTCTATTTATACAGTGGCGTTTGCCAGTTCATCCCTTTATCCGTGATGCTTCTTCTGCCTGCCAGCGACAGGAGCAGTGACATCTCACACTTTTGGAGCGCTTGCTGGGTGGTGAGCGTTGTTTTAAACATTCTACGTGATCTGAGTGATCCCGCTCATCTACCTTAAAAGTTGAAAACTGAATTTCCCACTTGGAAGATGCAGAAACTGAAATATAGGAAGGTTAATGAACTTGACCTACTGTTTCAAGAAAGATGCTTAATATTACAGAGTTTAGACCATGCTGCCAGATTCTAATCCCAGTTCTACCATCAAATATGCTACCTGAGCAAGACTTTACCCCTTTAAATTTTGGTTCCATTTGAAGCAAAATGGAGGTGATAATAGTACCTGCGAACAGAATTGCTAACTGAAGTAAATGAGTTAGTACATGTGACCAGCTGAGAACAGTTTCCTGACCCAAAGTAAATGTTACATGTTTGCTATTATAATAACTAATATATTAGTTAAGGAGTCAAGGAGTCCTGATCTCCAGAAATCCTGCCTGAGTTCTTGTGTTGGGCAAACCAAACATCCTTTCTAATTCCAAAGGCCACAGGTGTCTCTCCACTTCAGAAATACATTATGACTAATGTTATCTTTTCAATGTAGGTCTCTCCCACTAAGGAATCCTTAAAGACAAGGGGTATATCACATCCTCCCCTGAATATTTAATAATAGTTAATCCAGGAAGAATGAATGAGACCTAATATCCCAGAGTCAGAAGTGTCTCTTGGGTCAAGACCGTCTCTGATACTGTAACTAGAGCAGCTACAATACGCTATCCGCTGGGTCACCGCTGGAGGCGAGAGCAGCCGGATATACTGCATGAAATGGCAGGAGGCCTGTGGTCTGGCTGACGGTACAGTTTCTAGGTGAGGACAACACTAATCCTTCCATTTCCCCTATTCTCTTCACCCACAAATAAGGCAAAGGTGTAGAGGACAGTGGAGGACAGAAGCTGAGGGCCCATGAATTAGAAGGAGGAAGAAGCTTGGAATCACCATGCATCTCCAGTGAAGTCAGTGAGGGTCCCTCAGAGACGGAGGAGGCAACTGAGGAGGGCTTGTCAACATGATACACCAATGACTGACAAAATGTTTCTTGTATCTTACTTTCTGTTGACTTAAGCCTTTGATGTATACCTTAGACAAGTGTGCTTGTAAGAGATGGAAATAAAGAGTCCTACATGGTTTAATATAAGACTATATAACATACAGCAAGCAAGCAAGCTGAAATGTGGCCCAGAGTCATAATATGGCCCACTCTTGGCAGTCACAGTGAGTAAGGGCATTCTAGCATTTTCCATACACTTCTAGATGAACAGCCTCACTCACCCCACCACCACCCATCTGGTTCAGCTTCTCACCCGTGAGTCCTTCCCTCCATAAGAAGCTGACACATGAACTAGAGACCCCACTTACAGTTTACTTCCCAAGAAGACGATCAAACAGCATCACCTTGTATTTGCTTAGCTTGTCATAGGTGCCGCTCATGTGGACTCCCCATTGATGGAGAACCTTTCAGAGGTGACTGAATTCCTTCTCATGGGGTTAACAGATGCTCCAGAGATGCAGGTCCCTCTGTTTACAACCTTCACTCTCATCTATGTCGCTACTCTGGTTGGGAACCTTGGGATGTTCGTGCTGATTCTGCTGGACTCTCGGCTTCACACGCCCATGTACTTTTTCCTCGGAAACCTGTCCCTCGTGGACTGTGTTTACGCCTCCTCTGTTACTCCTAAAGTCATGGCGGGGATTCTCACCACAGATAAGATTATATCCTATGACGCGTGTGCTGCCCAGATGTTCTTCTTTGCAGCCTTTGCCACTGTTGAAAGTTTTCTGCTGGCCTCAATGGCCTTTGACCGCCAGGTGGCCGTGTGCAAACCCCTGCATTACACCACCACCGTGACGAGAGCTGTGTGTGCCTTGATGGCCACCAGCTCCTATGTCTGTGGACTCTTACAATCTTCTGTCCATGTTGCCCTCACTTTCCACCTCTCCTTCTGCCATTCCAACGTGGTCAATCACTTTTTCTGTGACATTCCCCCACTGCTGGCTCTCTCTTGCTCTGATATCTCCACAAATGAGGTTGTGCTCTTCACACTGGCAGCGTTCAACACCCTCTCCACTCTTCTGATTATCCTGGGCTCGTACCTCTTCATTTTTATTGCTGTCCTGAGGATTCGCTCTCCTGAAGGACGCCAGAAGGCCTTCTCCACCTGCGCGTCCCACCTCACCACTGTCTCCGTCTTCTACGGGACAATTATCTTCATGTACTTACAGCCCAGCTCCAGCCACTCCATGGACACAGACAAAGTGGCGTCCGTGTTCTATGCCACGGTCATCCCCATGCTGAACCCACTGGTCTACAGCCTGAGGAACAAGGAGGTCAAGGATGCCTTTAAAAGGGTGGTTGGAAAAGCAGGCTTTGCTAGGCTTGGCTTACTAATTAGAAATCGCATGCAAACCATGTGAATCTTCTATTGGACTTCTATGGCCAAGAATGGTGTTGGAAGGTTAATTCTTTCTTGTCTTTTATTTCTTTGAGCAGTTCCTTCCTAGACAAAACTGATTCTATTCACTCTTCATGACTATAACTAGGTAGAAGAAATTCCAGATGTCTCTTTCCAAAAATATAACATTGCTTCTATCTTAAGATAAAGATTATAATCCTTGATACTAGAGGATCCCACATTATATCAGTCTGTTGGTTTAAGGTGTTTTGCAGGTAAATCTCATAGGTGTTTGACACTAGAGTCCCATTTTCATTTTCTAAAATTAAGAGAACCCTAAGAATCTTCCACACAACACAGGGGCATGTTTCTTAGACATTTATACTCCTAAGAGTTACCTTGAAAGATTGCTGAAAAAATAGAATTAAGGGATCTGATCCAGATAATATAACTTAACATATTTCTGGTAAAGCTCAGAAATCTTTAGAATTATGCCCCGTTATCCACATATACATGGATCCTGAACTTAGTGAGAATGCCAGTTGTAAATCTGGATAATGAGGGATAGTATATAAGCTAGATCTATTTCATTCTTGAATCTCAGAGAGAAAAACATGCTTCAAAAGGCTGAAATATATCCATACCTATTCCTTACCTGAGTTCTAATAGATAAAATTCCTATAAGAGTCTGGCTAGGGAGAACTGCCTGCATTATTACCAAGCTTCCCCTGTAGTTCAGATGAGGCTGGGGTGCAGATCACACTTTGAAAACTGTTTCCCTGAAACAGTGGTTCAAGAGCATCATTACCAAGCCAGCAGCCTCAGCATGACCTGGAATTTTTGAGAAATGCCAATTACAGGAACCCTCATCCCAGACCCACAAAGTCGAAACTCCACGAGTATACCAAGCTATCTGCGTTTTTTAACAAGCCCTCCTGGTGATTCTGAAGCAGGCTCAGGTTTGAAAACCAATGCATTCAAGCAACCAAGAAACATTTACCCTACGGCTGCAGCCCATGCGGTCTCTAAGAGTCGGACACGACTGAGCGACTTCACTTTCACTTTCATGCATTGGAGAAGGAAATGGCAGCCCACTCCCGTGTTCTCGCCTGGAGAATCCCAGGGCCGGGGGAGCCTGGTGGGCTGCCGTCTATGGGGTCGCACAGAGTCGGACGCGACTGAAGCGACTTAGCAGCAGCAGCAGCAGCGGTTCTCAAATTCAGCTGCACATTACAATAACCTGGGAGAGATTTTTTTAAATACTACTGGCTGGATCCCACTTCCAGAGAGTATGATATAATAATATGATTTAGCAAAGTTTGATCACACCAGAGAATTGTAAGATGCAGTCACTTCCCTGGAGCCTGATGTATAGAAAAGATTAGGACCAAAAAAGAGGTACTATTGATTTAGAGTCTAGTACCTTTCCAAGTATTGCACATGCTGTCTCATTAAGGTCTCACACTAACTCCGAGAGAGTTGACCAGGTGGGAGAAGGAATGGCGTCTCAGATATGGGTGTGTGGGGGTAATAGGTACTCAGTTGCTCAGTCGTGTCTGACTCTGCAATGCCAGGGACTGCAGCCCACCAGCTCGTCTGTCCATTGGATTCTGCAGGCAAGAATACTGGAGGAGCTTGCCATTTCCTCCTCCAAAGGATCTTCCTGACTCAGAGATTGAACCGGCACCTCTGGCATCTCCTGCATTGGAGGCAGATTCTTTACCACTGAGCCACTTGAGAGGATGTGGGTAGATGTTAGCAAAGTGAGAATTTTAAGTCTGTGGAATCCCAAAGCAAATCCTTTCCAGCTTAGTTCAGCTAACAATCGTTTGATACCAGGGCAGACTGTAGGACACATAAAGTATATTAAGACAAAAAAATATTTTTATCAAACACACTAGCCTTCTCGGTATAACAAAACTATCTTTTTTACTGCAGTATAGTTGATTTGCAATGCTGTAACAATTTCTTCTGTACAGCAAAGTGATTTAGAAAGCATAATTATCTTTATAACTAAGACATTAGAAGGACTCAAGAGAGAAAGTCAGAGTATGATTAATTTAGCATCTCTCTTGAATTTGTTTAAATCTCCTTCCTTGTTGATGTTCTGAAGACTGCCCGAATCCCCATCATTTGATCACAGGTCTAAGTAGGAGCCCATTAAACAGCATGTTTTTGAGGTCATCAGAGGAATGTAAAGGGGACTGAAGCCCATGTGCCCTGTCCACGTGTTGCCATGTTCTTACAGTGAGGCCCCTGAGAAGACTTGTAGTCCCTGTTTTCTAGAAGTTTTGAACTGCGTAATTCAAAGCTTCACTTGGATAAAAAGTTAAGCTAGTATCCTGGGCTTTTGTTTGCTGAAAGATTTCTGATTACCCAGAGGGATGGTACGGGGAGGGAGGAGGGAGGGGGTTCAGGATGGGGAACACGTGTATACCTGTGGCGGATTCATGTTGATGTATGGCAAAACCAATACAATAGTGTAAAGTAATTAACTTCCAATTAAAATAAATGAATTTATATTTTTTTAAAAGTTAAGCTAGAAAATGTGCTGTTGCTGCTAAGTCGCTTCAGTTGTGTCCCACTCTGTGTGACCCCATAGATAGCAGCCCACCAGGCTCCCTCGTCCCTGGTATTCTCCAGGCAAGAACAATGGAGTGGATTGTCATTGCCTTCTCCAATGCATGAAAGTGAAAAGTGAAAGGGAAGTCGCTCAGTCGAGTCAGACTCTTAGCGCCCCCATGGACTGCAGCCTACCAGGCTCCTCCATCCATGGGATTTGCCAGGCAAGAGAAATGTGCACACTCCAGTACACATCGACGTTTAGGAGGACTGAAGACCACAAACCTCATAATATAATGTGCTCACCTGCATCAGTTCCCACAGGTACCATGGCCTCACTGAGAAGACACAGGAAAGAGCAGTGAAAGACAGGCATGCCCAGGATGCCTCCACGCCTGGCCTTTGAAGTCGTAATGCATCGGTGAGCGGCGTTGGTCACACTGGGGCAGCACACACAGCAGACAAGTTCAGACGGCAACCCAAGTGCGCTGAAGCTTTGGGGCTGACAACAGTGGGATACTGAAACAGCTCATCCATCTCCAGTCACATACGCTACTGTAGCTTTCTGAGTATGAGTAATGACCATATATTAATGCAACTGAAAGCTTCTGTCTGGATTATTTCTGAGAACAGAGGTTGCTGTAGACTGAATATCTGTGTGTCACCAAAATTCTTATGTTAAATCCTAACGCCCAGAGCAGTAGGAGGCGGGGTATGCCGGGAGGCAGCTCCGGGGTCTGGGGAGCCTCCACAGGTGAGCTCAGTGCTCCCCTGAAAGGGGAGGCAGCTCTGGGGTCTGGGGAGCCTCTGTGTGTGGGCTCAGTGCTCCCCTGAAAGGGGAGGCAGCTCCAGTGTCTGGGGGAGCCTCCACAGGCAGGCTCAGTGTCCCCTGAAAGGGGAGGCAGCTCTGGGGTCTGGGGAGCCTCCACAGGTGAGATCAGTGCTCCCCTGAAAGGGGAGGCAGCTCTGGTGTCTGGGGGAACCTCCGTGGGTGGGCTAGTGTCCCCTGAAAGGGGAGGCAGCTCCGGGGTCTGGGGGAGCCTCCACGGGTGGGCTCAGTGTCCCCTGAAAGGGGAGGCAGCTCCGGGGTCTGGGGAGCCTCCTTGGGTGGGCTGAAAGTGGCCCAACGAGCTCTTCTGTTCCTTGCGCCCTGTGTGGACCCAGCAAAGAGTCGTCAGTCTATAAACCAGTGCCCTGATCCTGGACCTCCTGGCCTCCAGAACTGTGAGAAATACATCTTCATTGTTAATAAGCCACCCAGTCTGTGGTATTCTGAAGCATGGACAAACCAAGATTGAACTCGGGATAATCAATGAAGGGAAAGACTTTTAGGCAGACTGCAGAGGAATTAAATAATTTCTTTATTCTTCATTCAGAGGAGTTCAATCAAGCTAAAATGGAATTTATTCTAGTTAAAAAATTCTCTCTGAAACTGGCGTCTAACGGGAATTTTACACTCTTGAGACTGGGACGGGCTCATGCATCAGCCCTCTCATTCTCTACCAGGCTTGGGTTCTTATGAGTAATCAAATGTTTATTCAATGAAAAAAATAATAAATGGATGGGTGAGGATATGTGTGCCTGTATGATAGTGTTAGTTTTTAAACGAGCGAGTGAGTGAACTGAGGTTGAATAAATGAGTCAGCACCAAGCTGGGTACCTAATGGCCAATTACAGGAGTTCAGATCCGCTCTTTCTGTGCCCAAAGAGAGTACATCTTTCAGAGCATCCCATAGAGTTGTCTCTTCCATCATCCCACAGAAGTACAAACCATGCTCCTTTTCACTAACTAAACCCAGCTGGAGTGGGATATGGTTTAATCACTTTGCTGACAAAGATTCTTATAGTCAAAGCTATGGTCTCCAGTAATCATGTATGGATGCTAGTGTTGGACCATAATGAGCACTGAAGAATCAATGCTTTTGAACCGTGGTGTTGGAAAAGACTCTTGAGAATCCCTTGGACAGAAAGAAGATCAAATGAGTCCATCCTAATGAGATCAGTCCTGAATATTCATTGGAGGACTGATGTTGAGGCTAAAGCTCCAATACTTTGGCCACCTAATGCGAAGAGCCGACTCAATGGAAAAGACCCTGATGCTGGGAAGATTGAAGGTGGGAGGAGGAGGTGACAGAGGATGAGATGGTTGGATGGCATCAGGGACGCAATGGACATGAGTTAGAGTAAGCTCCAGAAATTGGTGATGGACAGGGAGGCCTGGCGTGCTGCAGTCCATGGCATCACAAAGAGTCAGACACGACTGAGCCACTGAACTGAACTGAATGTACACTGTTGGTGGGAATATAAATTGATGCAACTATTATCGAGAACAGGATGGAAGTTTCCTCAAAACAATTAAGACTGGAGCTGCCATGTGATCCAGCGATCTCATCTCTGTGTATGAATCCAGAGGAAATGAAGGCGGCGTACTGACGAGATGCCTGCGCTCCAACGCTCATTGTCGCATTAGTCTCAACAGGGAAAATGGGAGCAATCAGAGTGTGTGCTGATGTGCACACAGGTGTATGTTATTCAGTCTTTTAAAAAAGGAGGAGATCCTTTCATCTGTGACAACACAGATAATCCAGGAGGATATTATGCGAAGTCAAATAACCCATACAAAGACAAATACCATATGATCACACTTGCATGGGAAGCATTTTTTAAAAATCCAAACTCCAGATAACAGAGTGTTGATCACCAGAGACTGAGATGTGAGGGGAAAGAAACAATTTTTTAAAAAAAGAAAGAATGTAGAATTGGGGTGGCCGACAGGTAGGGGGAGGGGACCAGGGAAAGCTTGTTTAGCGGATATATAGTTTCGGTTATGCAAAACAGAAAGAGTTCTGAAGACGGGTGGAGGTATGGTCACACAATATGCACATACTTAATTAACGCTGCAGAGCCGAACACTTAGCATGGCTGAGATAGTAAGCGTTATGCTATGTGTATTCTACCACAATATAAATGAATAAAGTGAGTTTGCTGCTAAGTCGCTTCAGTCGTGTCCGACTCTGTGCGACCCCATAGACGGCAGCCTCCCAGGCTTCCCCGTCCCTGAGATTCTCCAGGCAAGAACACTGGAGTGGGTTGCCAGTGAGTCTACCCTTATAAATTTAAATAATAAAATATGTACATTTTTCAAATTAATCATATCTCAATTTAATTTTTAATTATGTGCATTTTTTAACAGAAGGGAAAAAATACTCTAAGATGAAAGGGTGGACGCAGGAGACAAACTACAAAAAAAGGTGCAGAAATTCAAGCAGTAGAGGATGATACTCTGGAGCCGCCCTGCAGAGATGATGTAGGAGAAGCAAGCACATTTTGAATCACTGGGAGTCTGGAGCTAAAACGCGGAGCAGGTTGGACGTGCAGGTGGAAAAGAAATTGTCGTTTCCCTCACAAAGGCAGAAGTGGAAGAGGAGCAGGTTAGTGAGAAAAATCAGCGGCTAACTTAGAGACGCCAAGTTCAAGTCTGCCGCAGAGAAGAGGAGAGCGCATAAGCGCTTTCAAAGTTCGCGAGGCAGGTTTGGGACGAAGCCGCAGTTCCGTGAAGGTCCGCACGGTCAGCAGCACTGGCGTCCACATCAGCGCCCTTGCTTTTCATCCTTCCTGAAGGGCGCCGGCTCCGCTCACTCTGCTTGCCTCGCCCTCAGTATCTTCCCTAACCTTAATGTCGGCGTGGCCCACAGCTCAAAGCTCGGACCTCTGTCCTCTGCTCTGTCACCTGCATTTCACCAGGTTCATGACTCAAAATGTATCCAGAGGCCTCGCAGTGAGTGTCTGATTTGTAAATACTGCACATTCTGGGCAATCGTTATATGAATCACTGATCACAGACAGGTTCCACAGCACCAAACAAGACGATCTGAGCCTTAAAATAGTCAATTTGAACATAACTAATTGCTTTTATAAAACATAATTAATTTTTAAGAGCATAATTGTTTTTAAAGTATTATGGGTATTGTAGTATATCTAGCATATTGAAAAAAGTGTGATTTTATGAGTGATAAGAAGAAAGTGTTTTTAATTTAGCCTCTCTAAGCCCTTGATTCATGTATGAGTCATCTATGTTATTCCTCAAAGGAAGACTCTTGATTGACCATCATAACAAACAGCATTCAAGTCCACATGTTGGCTTTTAAAAATATGTATCTAACACAGCAAAAGCTCTGATAATCCTGACTTAAATGGAAGGTTTGCAAAGAGTTACAGAATTAGATGGAGAGGTTGAAAAGTGGAAATTCTTTAGCAGAATCAGGGTGGAAATGGCACAGGAAATTAAAGAGAGGTCACTGAGGAGAAGCAATGGAGCAACTTGGTTGAATGAGAATTAAAATGATAGTTATCATCACAGAAATGAGTAGGAAGGGGCAGGGTTCAGCAGAGAGAAATATAAACATGACTGACAGCGGAAATGAGAAAGCCGAAAGTGACGGGTGGACAGCAGCTCTTCGACGTGTTCAGTGTCTTTTGAGAGAAGTGGAAACTGTAGAATTTTGAGGTTAGAAAGGACCGTGAGGGACTTCTCTTGTGGTCCAGCGGCTAAGCCTCCACACTTGCACTGCAGGGAGCCTGGGTTTGACCCCTCATCAGGGAATAGGATCCCACATGCAGCAACTAAAGACCCTGTGTGTCTCAACTGAGCCCTGGCACAGCCAAATAAATAAGTAAATATATTTTCTAGAAATCAAAAGGACCGTGAATGTCTAGTCCAACCATTTGTAACATAGATGAGGAAACTCAAATTTTACAGTTCTTGTTTGCCTGAGATAATTCAGCATCTGAGTGGCAAAGCCATGCCTAAAATTCGCACCTCCAGCATTCTCTGCAAGTGTCGTTTTAATGCTCTCCATGCCTGGCATGAACATTTCCCACTGTGTGGATGTACCGGAGCACAACCCCATAGGTCCCTGCCGGGTATGGGCAGGGAGGGGGACCCCGTCCTGTGGGCCCCAGACAACAGTCACCTGTGACTATCGGGCAAAAAGCTGCCCACGCCCTCTGTCACAGTGGATCAACCCAGGAAGACGTTCCCAAATATTATTGAGTGGGATTTGCTATATGAAAGGTCACTGGGGAAATTTCTCCTCTTTGGGACCCATGATTTTCCCACATCCACTAGGGCGCTAAGCTCTCTGGTTGAGCCAGGTGAGAATGGCATCTTAGAGAAGATTCGAATGCAGGAGGCTGGTCTTGCTGTGCAGGACTGGCTTCAGATAACCCTTAGTGCCCCTGCTTTTGTGCTGTTCTTCTGTATCTTGCCCTGTCCAAGGATGGCTTTCCAAAACCTGATGCTTCTCCTGAACACCATCAGACGCCTTCCCATCTACACCTAAGTATCTCTAGGACATTGCCTATAGGTCACTTTCCGTTTCTAGGGAATTGCATACATCCGGAGCCCATGTATTCCTGTTTTACTTCATCATTAAAGACAAGATACATAGGGTCAGAAAGCATTCCAAGAGAGCTCTCTTAATCATCTACGGCAAAAACTCTTAGCATTTCAGAAAAAAAGTTTGCTTGTATGAATATTTTGATGGCTGATGGAATGAAGTGAATTTCAAAAAGGTAAGGAAACATCTTCAGAAACTTTTAAAGACTAATTAGCTATCCTTTTTCCTAATTGATCTTAATTTACTATGTATAATAATTTAGACCAAAGGCAGACAAACTAGATGTACAGATCACCGTTAGTCTTACTATTTTTTTTTTTGGTATGGCCCTTGAGCTAAGCATGTGTATTATCCTTAAAGAGAAAAGAATGTAAAAAAGAAATGAAGGAGATGAGAGAGAGAGACATCAAAATAAAGACTGAGAGGAAGCAAGTGAGGAATGAAGAGGGAGGAAGAAAAGAATGTTAAAATAATAATAATTTTTAAAAAAACCTGCTGTGACCTGCAGTGCCTAAACTATCTACATCTGGTCCTTTATATAAATGTTTGCCAATCTACTTTAGAGAGTAAGGACAATTTGCTAGTACATGCAAGAAGAGCTGAAGCAGTCAAATTATGTAATGGATTGGATAAATACCCATACTTCCCAGATGCGGAAAACAAAGCTTAGATTGTGATTTGTCCAACTGCATATAACCAGAAGTAGTGAACCCAAGGTTCAGACTCAGGTCTGTGTTTTCTGGACCCAAAATGCATAAACTTGAATCTTGATTCCACTATGGGCTAGCTGTTTAATCTCAGACCCATTAATCTGTCTTTTCTGTGCAGGTCTGTCTTGCATAAGCTGCAAAGCAATTGGTATAGAATAAGAAATGGAATTAAAGAACCAGAGGGTAGAGTAGACTCTGTCTTCTAATAACCAGTCTTGCTGGATTGAGGTCTTACTTTTGCATTTAACTATGTCATCTTCTGGGCTTCCCAGGTGGCACTAGTGGCAAAGGACCTGCCTGCCAATGCAGGAGACTCAAGAGATGCAGGCTGGATCCCTGGGTGGGGAAGACCCCCTGGAGGAGAGCATGGCAACCCACTCCAGTGTTCTCGCCTGGAGAACCCCAAGGACTCTGAGGCCCATGGGGTCTCAGAGTCAGACGTGACTGAGCGTGGTGCAAGATGTCTTCTAATTCCTTTGATTTTGCTCCCTAAGAATGTAAATTCTGGGTGGTCTGAAATAAATTTCAGTATATGGTAACTTAGGGAGTTCATGGCAAAATGAGTGTTACTCCGTTATTCCATACTGTGGTTATTTGAAAAATAATTGAGTGAACATTTACTGAATGCTTATAGGGACTGGCACTGTGTTAAGTGCCTTTCATTTATTTTTACTTTATCATCACAAAACCCCTATTGGGCAAATACACTTGTGATCACATCCATTTAAACATAAATGAGGAAACTGAGTTGTAGAGATTTTATCTGTGTCCCATATTACTTTGAATCCAAGAAGTCTAACAGCAGAAAGCAGGCTCTTCACCCTCTGCTATGCCGCCTTGCCTTTATCACGTTTTGAGGACTCATATGTTCATGAGTATTTTCTGTTTTATTGAAATATCTCCACTTATTTTTGAATTGATATAATTTAAACTATTATATATTTCTGACATATGATAATAATATAATACAATTTATTATTTAATGTAAGCCTCACTCTTGTTCTTTCTTTGGACGTCTATTTATTTTCACTTGGTTATTCTTTCAAATAAATTTTAAAATCACATTATGAAGCACATGTACATGCCCACACACAAAAACACGCATAAATACATCCTACTTCTCTTGGGGTTCTATCAGATTCACACCAACTATATAATTACTTTGAAGATAGATATTTTAAAGTATAGAGTTTTCCCATCCCCCCCCCAATAAAAGCTTCAGTGATTGATTTTTCTTTAATTTTGGAAAAATATTTTTCATACATTGGGAAAATACATTTTACTTGTTTTAATATTAAGTGCTATTAAGAATATGAAAAAAAAAAAAAGCTATGATTTTCCCAGTAGTCATATATGGATGTGAGAGTTGGACTATAAAGAAAGCTGAGCGCCAAAGAATTGATGCTTTTGAACTGTGGTGTTGGAGAAGACTCTTGAGAGTCCCTTGGACTGCAAGGAGATCCAACCAGTCCATTCTGAAGGAGATCAGCCCTGGGTGTTCTTTGGAAGGAATGATGCTGAAGCTGAAACTCCAAAACTTTGGCCACCTCATGTGAAGAGTTGACTCGTTGGAAAAGACTCTGATGCTGGGAAAGATTCAGGGCAGGAGGAGAAGGGGACGACAGGATGAGATGGCTGGATGGCATCACCGACTCAATGGACACGGGTTTGGATGGACTCCGGGAGCTGGTGATGGACAGGGAGGCCCGGTGTGCTGCAGTTTGTGGGGATGCAAACAGTCAGACACGACTGAGTGACTAAACTGACTGACTGAACTGAAGGATATGAGAAGAATGAACTTTCCTCCAGTTATCCACATCTAAATAATAACATGATTTTACTGAATCACTCTTTATACAGTTTGAGGAAATTAATATAATTTTGCCTGTCTCTCTTTTTTTTTTACCCATTTTTTATATTTTTTTAATCACTTGAAAGTTTAGATCTAGATTGCTATTAAAATTGTTTTTCATGATGAATTTTTTATGTAATATTTGAAACAATTATTTAGACACAAGTGTGTTTTACTGTCTTATTCTCTTGACATATTTTTTTAATTCCCCACAATTAAGTTTTAATTATTTATCAAACTAGATTTTTTTTGAGTTACTGAGTTACTGTTTCCAACATAGATGTAAACAATATAATTCCACAGCATTTGCAAATCTGAGAAAAGCTCTTTTTGATTTTATATGCAAGAATAATGAGGGCTTCCCAGAAGACCCAGTAGTAAAGAATCTGCCTGCCAATGCAGGATCCGAAGGAGACGTGGGTTCGATTCCTGAATCGGGAAGATCCCCTAGAGGAGGAAATGGCAACCTGCTCCAGTATTCTTGCCTGAAAAATCCCATGTACAGAGGAGCCTAGCAGGCTACAGTCCATGGGATCTCAAAAGAGCCGAACATGACTGAGCGACTGAATAGCAAATATCTGAAAGCATTTTGAAAGCAGAATCCCTTTCTTTTTCATTTTTAATTTTTTAATTTATTTTTTATTTTTTAATTTTAATTTTACAGTGCTGTGTTGGTTTCTGCCACACACACGAATCAGTCATGATTGTATATACGCCCCTCCCTCTGAGCCTCCTCCCA
>SJYC01143611.1:0-12006 GCA_006408675.1 Madoqua kirkii
TTTGAAATAAGCTTATTGTTCTAATTATAATTTTTAAGAAAAAAGTTTAAGACCCAACACAATTTTAATACATTGAGAATCAATTAGAGTGGAATGTAAAGTGTTTGCTAATGCCTGCTGCCAAGATAATAAGACATCTAATTTTGCAAGACTTAGTTCTCTGGGATAAATATTTGGGGTATCTGTCTTAAAGTTAAAATATTTATACTTTCTACTTTAATTTTAAAACCACAGTAGATGTGTTCAATAAGTATCTGAGAGATTTTTGGTATACACAGGAAAATCCATCAGCTGGAGAGCCTCATTTTCAGTAAATGAAAGTAGAAGAAAGCCCTAATTACTGTATATTGTACAGAAACTTTCAAACCACAGCTGCATGCTACCAACACTTTTTAAAAATCTTGAAGTAATCAAATCTGTTCTTATTGGTATTTTAAAACCTTATATACCCAACAGTTCCTTCCTCTGAAAATGTAATTAGAGATTACTGTATATTAAATCATCATTGGTGTCATCAGAGATATCTATGGAATGCTTATCTATGAAAGGTAACATTTTCATATGTTACCATATAAATAATAAAATAATAGGTTATTTTACTAAATTTTAATGCTATTCCAGAATGTTACAGTAGTCCTTTGTGTGTATTACCTCACTTACTCTTTATAAAAATATTTTGAGATCGTTACCTTCATGGTCACCATTTTACAGATGATGAAATCAAGGAGGAAACAAGTAAGGTAACTCATCCCAAATCCCAGAGATTTCCAGACAGATTTTCTGACTCCACATACCCAAAGTCTTTACTATTCACTTTATTAATAAATAAAACAGAGTTTTAAAGAATTATTTAAAAACTGAAGAATTCTCATCAACCTTAGGGAAAAGCATGTGGTACATGGAAGAGAATTCAATTATCAGTTTCACAGTGGAAAGGCCATGATCCCTGAAGGAAGAGATATGAAAGAAAAGAATGAAAAACAGAGTTGATCTAATACACCTGGAGCATGTGACTGATGCAAACTCTTTGTGTTGAGACAGCAGGTGTGTATGGTATGGTACTTACAACTGATCAATTTGGCTTTATGATCTTTAAAACTTTAATGGGAATTGCAGAAATTGGCCAGGGCAGGGAAGGGTGGAAAGGTATTAAAAAGGTGGGATACAAAGATCAGAACTCAATGCCTAAGGGCCAGGACTGAAATAAATAAATGAGCCACAGTGTAAGAAATGATATAGAATGTTGTCTTTAATGATTATTTCAAAAGCCAAGTACATATGGCAAAATTGAAACTCTGCTAGCAACATATTTTTGGGAGAAATGTTTTTTTCTATATATAAACAGAGTTTATACATATGATATATTATATGTGTGTGTGTACATTCTTCTATCTTGCTTAATTTTTGACAAAGTGTATGTGTGTGCATACACGGTTATTGCAACAAAGGAGAGGGCACAACAATCTTTAATGCTCAAAAAAGAACCTAAATGGAATTGTATTGCCTTTGGCAAAGCTGAAATGTGTCTCTGATTAGTGTTCTAGCTAGAGCTGCTGAAAAACTGAATAACTGAAACTTATATGGTGGAAAAAAATTGGCTACTCATAAAACTGCAGACTGGGAGCTAGATATGAAAGCAGTCATGTTTAAAAGAAGAGCAGCACAAAGTGACCCCACAGGGAAGGATAAGGACAAGAGGCACAATGAAAAGTCATAGTCAACATTTTTCTGTTTCATTTCCCTAATGTTTTATTAGTTGTATTGAATACTGTTAACATCTCTAAACAGTTTTATCTGTACTATGAAAAGATTTGTCATGTGACTTGGTAATTAAAGCAAGCATAGTTTTTCCCCAAATCTAGTGTTAGGCATAGCCAGTAAACTATGTGGGAGGCAAAAGTCCACAGTGGAGCTAAGTATCACTGAAATCTAAGCATTATCCAAGACTGATATAAGAATAAATGTAAAGTTAAGAGGAGAGATTGTGCCATTTTGCCTTCCAGGAGAATACCCTATTTCCTGAAGAAAGAAGGATTATCTGGTAAAGCAGATTTACAACCTGTAACACACAAGCTGCTGAGCCAGGGAAGGAATACTTGTAACATAAATATATAAATATATACAATGTATAGTTAATAAGATAAAATAAGACTATGACATTTGGGGACTTATTTAGTGAAATACAATAAGCAGACAATAATTTTCAGAAAATATAAGAATCCATCAGTTTTCAGATAGAAAATTAACAGAGTGCATGGATGTGAAAGTTGGACTGTGAATAAGGCTGAGCACAGAAGAATTGATGCTTCTGAACTGTGGCGTTGGAGAAGACTCTTGAGAGTACCTTGGACTGCAAGGAGATCCAACCAATCCATTCTGAAGGAGATCAGCCCTGGGATTTCTTTGGAAGGAATGATGCTAAAGCTGAAACTCCAGTACTTTGGCCACCTCATGAGAAGAGTTGACTCATTGGAAAAGACTCTGATGCTGGGAGGGATTGGGGACAGGAGGAGAAGGGGACGATCAAAGATGAGATGGCTGGATGTCATCACTTACTCGATGGATGTAAGTCTGAGTAAACTCTAGGAGTTGGTGATGGATGGGGAGGCCTAGCATGCTGCGACTGATGGGGTTGCAAAGAGTCGAACACGACTGAGCAACTGAACTGACCTGAACTTCCTATCATATTATATATATATATGTATGTGTGTGTGTGTGTGTAGATATATGTAGATATATGTGATAAATGTGACAATGAACCTAGTTTTTTTGTTGCAATAAGTTGAACTCATGCTTAACTCTAAAGTTTTATTCAAATAATCTATCACTCCTTTCCTCCATCACTCGGTTGATTATAATAAATAATTGATAAAAGGTTTGAGTGAATATGAGGAAAAAGTTGAAGAAAGCCTTGGGTCATTCTAACAAGGGTCAGGAAATATTATTAACCCATTCACTACAAATCTATTTATTCCTTCATGTGTTAGACTATATAGATCTGGTTCTATGAAAACCAAGAATAAACAGATTTGATAAAATTTACTCACAGGAAAAGAAATAAGAAAGTTTTTGTAAGGATAAAAAGAAGAGTAAATTAATGTTAAGATATAAGGCATTATGGGAATATAAAGAAAACCAGTTAAAATGGTGACATGGAGCATTTCTCAGGGAAGGCATACATAGCATAAATTTTAAAGAACAAATAGAATATACTGCCTAGAAATTTAGGTTCAGAGGATACATTATGACAAGACATTGAAAGCAGAATGAACAGTTCAAGAATATATTTTAAAATGAGAGGATATTGTCAAGAGCTGGAAGGAGTATGAGATTTTATCCTACTTGCAAGGTAACAAATTATCTTGTATAGCTTCATGGAAGTTGTATAAGACAGGAAACTCCAGAGCCAAAGACCTGTTATCACTCACAGTATTATCAGTATCAACATTTTCACATTTTTGCAGTAGATCTCCAAGCTCCAAATTCCCACAGGAAAAAGTGAGGAGAGCCTGATAATGTGTGTAAACACAATGGATTGCATTAAAAGAAGGAAACATTGCTTTGGGGGAGCATGAATCTTTTACAATGAATAATGATGTGCCTGTCCTATTTTGTCTGGGAGACACTATTTCCATCTTCCAGCTCCTGAAGCAACCTTCCTTTTACTCCTGAGGGAGATACTAGTTCTATCTTATATGAAGTTTAAAAGTTTTCCCCTGCAGAGTATTCATGTGCTCTGGATGTGCTTTGGTGGTTCAAGTGTCCCTATGTAGAGATTTTATTTTCCCACTGTAGTTTTCAGTAGTAGCGATCACTTTTAATAATGTCTAGTCTTTGCAGGAAGTATTAATTGATATGATAAGGATCTTAAATTTTTACTGCTCCTGGGTTATTTTTCCCTAAGCAAGAGGTGAGGCAGATTGCATATGATTTTGCTCTATCACAAGAAACATGAACATAGTTTTCCTAGTTCCTCTTTCACAGATGGAGTTTTCTTAGAATAACCAGGCTTTGTACAGAAGTTCAGATTCCAACTGCCACAACTCTGTGCACCTAGGACCCTTTTAACAGTCACATATGGATATTACTTACTCTGCCTCTAACTAACACTGAGAGCCTGTATCAGCGTTTGAAACTCCAACTGGCTGTTTCAGCATTTAATCATGCTTACAGTTTTGACATTGGTTTCTCTTTTTATTTTTGGAAATTAGAACTTAATTCTATTATTGCAAGGCCAGATATATTGGCTGTTGCTGGTGGTCTTATAGTTCATATGTTCATTTCTTAGATGATTTTATTCAATTTTATGAGTTCAAATGCTATGTATATGCTGAGTCCCTAATTAACATGCCTAGTCCAAATGTCATCCCTGAATTCTACTCATATATCCAGGTGCTTTCTTGAAATAACAATGCCAATGCTGAGATAACTAAGAGACTTCGTCTCAAAATTATATAAACTGAATTGTCTTAACTCACACTTCCACTCTTAAGAACACATTTTCCCTCTTGCATTTTTCCCATATTAGTAAACAATTCTGTTCTTCAGTTTGCTCAGGCAGAAGCTATTGGAAAAATACATGACTCCCTTCTTTCTTTCAAATTCATGTTAAAATGTCTAAAATCCCACTGCTGGGCATACACACCGAGGAAACCAGAACTGAAAGAGACACATGTACCCCAATGTTCATTGCAGCATTGTTTATAATAGCCAGGACATGGAAATGACCTAGATGTGCATCAGCAGATGAATGGATAAGAAAGGTGTGGTACGTATACACAATGGAGTATTATTCAGCCCTTAAAAAGAATAAATTTGAATCAATTCTAATGAGATGGATGAAATTGGAGCCGATTATACAGAGTGAAGTGAGCCAGAAAGAAAAACACCAATACAGTATACTGACACATATATATGGAATTTAGAAAGATGGTAATGATGACCCTGTATGTGAGACAACAAAAGAGACAGGGAGGTATAGAACAGATTTTTGGCCTCTGAGGGAGAGAGAGAGGGTGGGATGATTTGGGAGAATGGAATCGAAACATGTATACTATCACATAAGAAACGAAGTGCCAGTCTATGTTCAGTACAGGATACAGGATGCTTGGGGCTGGTGCTCAGGGATGATCCAGAGAGATGATATGGGGTGGGAGGTGGGAGGGGGCTTCAGCATTGGGAGATCATGTACACCTGTGGCTGATTCATGTCAATGTATGGCAAAACCAATACAGTATTGTAATGTAGAATAAAGTATTAGGAAAAAAAAGAAAACAAAACTATGCTTGAAAAATCATCTTAAATATATATAGAACTTAACCACTTCTCCTTGTGGCTCAGCTGGTAAAGAATCCGCTTGCAGTGCAGGAGACCTGATTCGATCCCTGAGTTGGGAAGATCCCCTGGAGAAGGGAAAGGCTTCCTATGCACTGTATAGTCCATGGGGTCGCAAAGAGTTGGACATAGCTGAACGACTTTCACTTTCACAGTTTAACCACTACTCAGTACATCCATAGCAACCATACTGGGTCAAAGTCCAAGGACTTTCACTGCTATCTTTACAAATTTGTCCTCCTACTTTTACTTTATCCCTCTACTGCCCTAAAGTCAACAGGGTAGACTGAGTGAATTTTTTGCTTTTATTTATTTATTTATTTATTTATTTTTTTTTTTTGTCACACCACACCAATGGCACAGGATCTCAGTTTCCCAACTGGGGATTGAACCTGGGCCCTCAGTAGTGACAGCAGAGTCTCCTAACCACTAGACCACCAGGGAATTCCCCGGGTGACCCTTTTAAAATCTAAATCACGTGATGTTGCTCTTCACTTTCAAATTCTCAAATAACTTTTCAGTTCTTTCAGAACCCTAATACATGTCTCAGGAGTTACAAGGTGATAAATGATCTATTCCATGCTCCCATCTTTCTGAACACTTTGCTTCTCATTCTTCACACCATTCCTTGACATGTCAGATTAGATTATGTGAAATAGATGTTTTGGTAGGTGAAAATCAGTCAACGTTTGGCCATTTTATGGGCCCTCAGTAGTGACAGCAGAGTCTCCTAACCACTAGACCACCAGGGAATTCCCCGGGTGACCCTTTTAAAATCTAAATCACGTGATGTTGCTCTTCACTTTCAAATTCTCAAATAACTTTTCAGTTCTTTCAGAACCCTAATACATGTCTCAAGAGTTACAAGGTGATAAATGATCTATTCCATGCTCCCATCTTTCTGAACACTTTGCTTCTCATTCTTCACACCATTCCTTGACATGTCAGATTAGATTATGTGAAATAGATGTTTTGGTAGGTGAAAATCAGTCAACGTTTGGCCATTTTATACGACTTAATTTAATAAGAAAACTCTCAATTTACGGCATTTGTACTGGGTGCTCTGTCTTTTCCCCTAATAACCACTAGAATCCCTTATTTTCATCTTTCAGGTCTAGCTTAAAAAACATTTTAAAAGATAGCCTTCATTGATCTCTTTTACAACAGGGGAATACTCCGTACCTTTATTCTTACTCTGCCTTTTTTTATTTTTTTCTTCACCGGACATGTCACCTATTGACACTTTGTTTATTCATTGTCCTTATGTCTTCAATATAAGCTCCTTGAGGACAATGTCTGTTTAACACATGTATTGCCTTAACTTAGTGACATCAGCCAGATGACCAAACATGACATTCCTCATCATATTCCCTTCTACAACAATTGGGCATTCATCTATGGGGAAAAGTGCCTTTGTAGGAGCTGCAGGATCCATCATCATATGCCTGAGGTTCAGAGAGGAGTCTCATCTATTTGAGATTATGCACAATTAGGCTAAAAAGCCTCTTGATAAAAGTGAAAGAGCAAAGTGAAAAAGTTGGCTTAAAGCTAAACATTCAGAAAACTAAGATCATGGCATCTGGTCCCATCAGTTCAGTTAAGTTCAGTTGCTCAGTCATGTCCAACTCTTTGTGATGCCATAAATCGAAGCATGCCAGGCATCCTTGTCCATCACAAACTCCCGGAGTTTACTCAAACTCATGTCCATCAAGTCAGTGATGCCATCTAGCCAACTCATCCTCTGTCGTCCCCTTATCCTCCTGCCCCCAATCCTTCCCAGCATCAGAGTCTTTTCCAATGAGTCAACTCTTCACATGACATGGCCAAAGTACTGGAGTTTTAGCTTTAGCATCATTCCTTCCAAACACCCAGGACTGATCTTCTTTGAAATGGACTGGTTGGATATCCATACAGTCCAAGGGACTCTCAACAGTCTTCTCAAACACCACAGTTCAAAAGCATCAGTTCTTCAGCGCTCAGCTTTCTTCACAGTCCAACTCTCACATCCATACATGACTACTGGAAAAACCATAGCCTTGACTAGATGGACCTTTGTTGGCAAAGGAATGTCTCTGCTTTTCAATATGCTATCTAGGCTGGTCATAACTTTTCTTCCAAGGAGTAGGTGTCTTTTAATTTCATGGCTGCAATCACCATCTGCAGTGATTTTGGAGCTCCCCAAAAATAAAGTCTGACACTGTTTTCCACTCTTTCCCCATCTATTTCCCATGAAGTGATGAGACCAGATGCCATGATCTTAGTTTTCTGAATGTTGAGTTTTAAGCCAACTTTTCCACTCTCTTCTTTCACTTTCATCAAGAGGATTTTTAGTTCTTTTTCACTTTCTGCCATAAGGGTGGTGTCATCTGCATATCTGAGGTTATTGATATTTCTCCTGGCAATCTTGTTTTTCATTCAGCCCAGCGTTTCTCATGCTGTACTCTGCATAGAAGTTAAATAAGCAGGGCGACAATATACAGCCTTGATGTACTCCTTTTCCTATTTGGAACCTGTCTGTTTTTCCATGTCCAGTTCTAACTTGCTTCCTGACCTGCATATAGGTTTCTCAAGAGGCAGGTCAGGTGGTCTGGTATTCCCATCTCTCTCAGAATCTTCCACAATTTATTGTGATCCACACAGTCAAAGGCTTTGGCATAGTCAATAAAGCAGAAATAGATATTTTTTCTGGAACTCTCTTGCTTTTTCCATGATCTGGCTGATGTTGGCAATTTAATCTCTGGTTCCTCTGCCTTTTCTAAATGCAGCTTGAATATCTGCAAGTTCACAGTTCACATATTGCTGAAGCCTAGCTTGGAGAATTTTGAGCATTACTTTACTAGCATGTGAGATGAGTGCAATTGTGTGGTGGTTTGAGCATTCTTTGGCATTGCCTTTCTTTGGGATTGGAATGAAAACTGACATTTTTCCAGTCCCATGGAAAAATGCTAGCATATTGAGTTTTCCAAATTTGCTAGCATATTGAGTGCAGCACTTTCATGGCATTGTTTTTTCGGATTTGAAATAGCTCAACTGGAATTCCATCACCTCCACTAGCTTTGTTCATAGTGATGCTTTCTAAGGCCCACTTAACTTCACATTCCAGGATATCTGGCTCTAGGTGAGTGAGCGCGGGCGGTTGTGACTGTGCACAGAGTGCAGCCAAAAGGAGCTACCCCACGTCTGAGGTCAGGGGCGGCGGCCAAGAGTGCCTGGCTGCGATAGTGCAGGAGCAGCAGAGAGGAGCTACCCCTGCCCGAGGCCAGGGGCGGCGGCCATGAGGAGCAACCTCACATTCAAGGAAAGGTAGCTGCGCAGGCGCCAGAGGGCCTAGAGGAGCTATTCCACGATCAAGGTTAGGAGGCGTGGGGGTTGGAGATATCCCTTGTCCAAGGTAAGGATCAGCGGCTGCGCTTTTCTGGAGCAACCATGAAGAGATACCCTACCTCCAAGGGAAGAGAAACCCAAGTAAGACAGTAAGTGTTGCAAGAGAGCATCAGAGGTCAGATACACTGAAACCACAATCACAGAAAACTAGTCAATCTAATCACACTAGGACCACAGCCTTGTCTAACTCAGTGATACTAAGCCATACCCTGTGGGGCCACCCAGGACAGGCGGGCATGGTGGAGAGGTCTGAAAGAATGTGATCCACTGGAGAAGTGCAATCTTACTTATCATTAAAAAAGTATTAATTACCTATATATGTGGTATTAAGACGAATCTTAAAATCATTATGTTGAATTAGAGAGTCCAAAAAAAATGGTATAAAATATTCTATTAAGTTGTAGAAATTCACACTAATCTATATAGGGATAAAATACATCAATGCTTGTTTAGAAATGAAGTAGGGGGATAGTGTCAGAAGTGATCAAAGGAGGAGCATAACAAATAGGCAGAAGAAAACTTTTGGGGGGTGATGGATATATTTCTTGACTGCAGATAATGTTTTCACAACAATATGTGTAATTTAAAATGTATCGATTTGAATTGTTTTAAATATACACTAAGTCAATTCTACCTCATAAAATCTCTTCTTAAAAGAAAATGTAACTAAACAATAAAAGGAATAAGACATAGATGAAACTGTCACCTGATTTCTGATTATTAAAATTGTTAATATATCATCAATCTTATTACAAGGATGCACTAAGGTTATTATATTATTATAATAATATACAATTATTCAATACTTATAATTGTTCAATTATATGATAATTGTGCTGTCACTGCCATCATGTTAGACTCTTTGTGACCCTGTGGACTACATGCTAGGTCCCCCCATCCCCCCATCCATAGGATTCTTTATGCAAGAATACTGGAATGGGTTGCCATTTTCTCCTCCAGTTACAGAAATTTCTAAATTGTTAATACTATCATCAATCTTATTACAAGGATGCACTAAGGTTATTATATTATTATAATAATATACAATTATTCAATACTTATAATTGTTCAATTATATGATAATTGTGCTGTCACTGCCATCATGTTAGACTCTTTGTGACCCTGTGGACTACATGCTAGGTCCCCCCATCCCCCCATCCATAGGATTCTTTATGCAAGAATACTGGAATGGGTTGCCATTTTCTCCTCCAGTTACAGAAATTTCTATATTATTATTACCTTGTTATTATTGCTAGACAAAGAGTTAGTGCTGCATCCTGGCAACAAACAGTTAAATGGAAACATGTTTTATTATAAGCTTCCTCTATCTTATGAAAGCAAATGTGTTTGTCTGAATGGACAATTTTTGTTTTTCAGGATTTATTATGTGGACTTTAAGCTAAATGCTAATGTCTTGAATAAATGTGCAGACTCAAAATTAATTTTTTTCAATCTAAAATTCTCATATTGTTGCAGTGAAAAAGATAAAACAAGGAATGAACTCTACTTTTCTTTCCAGAGATCAAAGACAGCGAAAACAGTGAGCAGGCCTTATCACTCTTGTTTCAAAACTCTTCCTAACCTGTTCAGTTCAGTCACTCAGTCATGTCTGACTCTTTGCAAGTCCATAGATTGCAGCACTCCAGGCTTCCCTGTCCATCTGCACCTAAGTTTGCTTTCTGCCCCCTGACTCTGCATGAGCTACATTTTGCACCTATTATCCTTTGACTCTATGGTAGTTACATCTTGTATCCGGTGCTCACATTTACAGCAGTCTCTTCATAGACCACCCCTTGTAGTTTTTCTCTTTTTGCATTATAGGAAGAGGGCCATAGCACAGTACACCAAAGACAATGAACCCAACTATCAGGCTACCAGACTGCCAGACCAAATTACCAGACTGTCTGACTTGTCAACCCCTGACTATTTTTGAAATAATACAAGAGGAAGAAAAGTACAAGTTCCTTACACCTGTATTCCTCATCACTGACCCCTGATGTGAGCCCTCATTTATCTAATCCCCCAGATTTATCACGGAAGTGGGGCACAGCTCTTGAAGTACACGTTTACTGTGTTGTCCCCTCCCCTCACTGAAGATTAAAGCAACCTTTCTATTTCCTCCAAACCGTGTCTTCATATTTTTTAACTTGGCTCCAGTGAGCCGAGAAAGTCAAGATTTTGGAGGCAAAAATATCAGCTTTCTATTGAAGCTAAATACCTAGGAATTTGGCTAAGAAATTTCTGCAGGAAACTGAATTAGATATATTATTTTCAGAAATTCTAAAAAAGAAAACTTAGAAAAGGAACTTAAAAGAACAAAGAAAAATGAATACTTAACATGTCCTTAAGATCAATTATGTCAAACATGAAATATTTTAGGCAATCATATGCCAAATGTTGCATCATAATCACTTTTTAATTATAGTTTCTCACAACTTTTGGCAGTGTGAATATTTTACGATATTGCTCAAAAAATCTACATACTATAAATATCAAAGTAATAGTATGAAAGTGTTTAGAAAAGTGACTTGCATTCTTGCTCAAGTGTATGGTATATGACATATAATACATGCACACACACAGATATATATATATATATATATGGCATGCATGTTTATTTGTCATGGATAGAATTTAAGACAGGTGTCATGAACTCAAGAACTTTGGGGCTTCCCAGCTGGCACAGTGGTAAAGAATACACTTACCAGTTCAAGAGACACAACAGACATGGGTTTGATCCCGGGTCAGGAAGATACACTGGAGTAGGAAGTGACAACCCACTCCAGTATTCTTGCCTGGAAAATTCCACGGACAGAGGAGCCTAGTAGTCTGCAGTCCATGGGGTCACAAAGATTTGGACCTGACTGAGTATCACACAGCAGCAAGAACTTTGTCCATGGATAATTTCTGTGATGCTTATATAGGTGGATTTAATATGAGACAATACTATTTTTTTGGTTAAAATATAAAATTTGTATAATCCATGGAAAAAATCAAGTTTTACTAAAAAGTCTAATATCATTAAAATTTGAAGATTGACAATATTTATTAACAGAGTTGTAAAGGAAAATAAACCTTCTGATTTCTGTATTAAAATCACTTAATAAGGTACTGTTGCTAACTCAGGAAGCTTTTAAGGATAAAGAAACTATTGAATTCCTTTGATTTTTAACATGCTAGAATTAAGCTGTAAAAATATAGGACCCTTGCTTTATCCACTTACATATTTGAAGTGCCTAGAACATGGTCTAATTTATAATAAGTGCTTAATTTAAATATCTATATATC